>JAEQML010082072.1:0-10959 GCA_016904865.1 Pissodes strobi
TGGTCATGGAAACCGAAGATAAATAAATGACAGTCGTGCGTTTGTTACGGTTTGTTGCTGGCACTCCTGTTCTAAATATGCCCGAAGCCCGAACATAATATGTCAAAACTGACAGTCATTTGCAAATTTCAGAATAAGTATAGAGAAATGTGCATTTAATTTAAAAAAATGCGGCTGTAGAAAAAGTTCTGTGTGTTTTTCGAGCGCAAAGTAAGATTGCCGTTTTCGAAAGATTACTGCGCTCCGGTACGCGTCGCGCAGTAACATTCTTTCTCAAGCGGCAATCCGTTACTTTGCGCTCTAAATACACAAATATCTATTTTCTACAGCCGCGCGCAAAATAACTAATAATTACTAAATTCAAATGAAATCGCAAAATCGACGAATGCGGTGGATCCTTATTTTGCGCTCTAGCGCCAACATGGAAAAGAAAATTCTCACTTTTTCCGTCGAGTGTGCTATGAATGGTCATGGAAACCGAAGATAAATAGATGACAGCCATGCGTTTGTTACAGTTTGTTGCTGGCACTCCCGTTCTAAATATGCCCGAAGCCGAGAATAACAACCGCAGAGAAGCGACAACATAAATCCCGCCCAAAATTTTGGAGTGGTAGGTAAGCCGGCCAACTGTCATCTCCATGTGCTTGTCAGTTTAGTTTAGTCCGAGATTTGTTTAGTACAGTCGTCGACGACAAAATTTTTGCGTGAACGCCAGTTTCCTTTGGTTTGTTTGTGTGTTAATTATTACTGAGTGAACTACTAAGTGACTTCTTTAGCGAGGGTAAAGTCAGAAAGAATGAAACGCTTATCAAAGTGAAACGCCCATTTAATTAAGCATGTTCCAGTATAGCTAGAGGGCTGAAATTTTCAGGACATGTAGCCGGGCTAAAATGAGGATCCTGGACGAAAACTGGACCCCGTACCCCCCGCTTGTTCGGCCAGGAGGGGGGGAGAAGAAAAACTAAAATAATAATTAATTTCGGAAGAACGAGAAGGATACGGATTCGAAATTTTTATGGTATGTGCGCCTCAATGGGGGGGGACCGAGGATCTAATTTAAGGGGGATTTTGGGTAAAAAAGGTTTTTTGTCGATATCTATGCAACGGAGCCTCGAACCGAAAATCTGACAAGCAATGACCCCCCATCAGTGAGGGTGGGAATTATACCCCACCTCCCACCCAAAAATTTTCGAAAAAATGGAGAAAAATTGAAAAGAACGTAAAAAATTGTTCGGAAAGTTAAAAAGCATTATAAAACGAAATAGAAAAAATAATAATATTTAAAAAAAAGTTGGAGAAACGCGGTTTTCGGCAAAAAAAGCGAAGGAGTTCAGCTACGAGGTCGGAGATGGCAAAAAGGGGAAGAAAAAAAATTGTTTATAGAATTTTTTTTTTAAAATGGGAAAAAACTGAAAAAAAAAACGTAAAAAAATGTTCGAAAAGTTAATACAAGTATTATAAAAGAAAAGAACAAAAAAATAATAATAAAAAACGTAAAAAGATCATTCGGAAAGTTAATAATAGTATTATAAAATTATACAAGAAAAAAAAAGGAAAAAACTGTTCGGACAGTTAATAAAAATATAAAACGAATTAAAAAACTTATAAGAAGAAGAGGGAAACGCGGTTTTTGGCGAAAAAAAAGTTGAAAAAGAACCAAAAAGAAGCAAAAAAAATAAAAAAACCGGGTCGAAACCGAGGGCAAAAGTTGAGAAGAAACGTTTAAAAGCAGATAGAAACTCAATTCCCAATATCTCTTTCAAAAGTTTCACTTCAGTTGTGTGCTTATAGTCATTTGAAGTAGTTCCAAAACGTTATAATCAATTTTAACAGATTTGGTTAGTTTGGGTTAGTCGTCGATTCATCTTTTGGATAGTTTCACTTATCTCAACTTATTTTAGTCATTTGAAGCGTTTCCGATACCTTATAATCAATTTTGATAGATTTGGTTAGTTTGGGTTAGTAGTCCAATCGACTTTCGGTTAGTTTCACTTATTCTCAACTTATTTCAATCATTTGAAGCGGTTCCGATACGTTATAATCAATTTTAATAGATCTGGTTAGTTTGGGTTAGTCGTCCAATCAACGATACGAAAATTTCGTAACGCGAGATGAAAACATACCTAAGCGTGCGAATCTCTGATATCTGCCTATTATCGTTTCACATACCACGTTGTCTTTTGCCGTGTGTATGTTGAATAAGCTCGAAAGATTACTGCGCTCCGCTACGCGTCGCGCAGTAACATTCTTTCTCAAGCGGCAATCCGTTACTTTGCGCTCTAAATACACAATAGTTATTTGTGTATTTAGAGCGCAAAGTAACAGATTGCCGCTTGAGAAAGAATGTTACTTCGCGACGCGTAGCGGACCGCAGTAATCTTTCGAAAACGGCAATCTTACTTTGCGCTCGAAAAACACACAGAACTTTTTCTACAGCCGCATTTTTTAAAATTGAATTCACATTTTTCTCTATACTTATTCTGAAATTTGCAAATGACTGTCAGTTTTGTCATATTATATTCGGGCTTCGGGCCTATTTAGAACAGGATTGCCAGCAACAAACTGTAACAAACGCACGACTGTCATTTATTTATCTCCGGTTTCCATGACCATTCATAGCACACTCGACGGAAAAAGTGAGAATTTTCTTTTCCATGTCCGCGCTAGAGCGCAAAATAAGGATCCACGGCATTCGTCGATTTTGCGATTTCACTTGAATTTAGTAATTAGATATTTTGCGCGCGGCTGTAGGAAAATAACTATTATAGTTGCTTAACGTTTACTTGATAAAATGATAAAAAAAATATTATAAAAATGGAAGAATCTCAGTATAAATGTAGATATTGCGGTTGGTTTACTCATTCTGTTTGTGAAAATTAATTGAAAAAAAAGTTAATTTTTAATTTACCTACTTTAAAAAATTAGCAAAAATAGCAGCAGCAACTAGCAAAAAGGCTATTATAAATGTAAATAAAAATTTTAAAAAATGGGCGAGTCTGCTAGTAAGTACTCGAGACACTGATGTGTAAACATATCTTATAACGACATCGGTTGTAAAAAACGACAACAGCACGTTGTGTTCCCAAGCGGTCACCCATCCAAGTACTAACCACGCCCGACGTTGCTTAACTTCAGTGATCGGCCGAGAACTGGTATTTTCAACGTGCTATGGCTGTTGCCTATACATTTTAGCTTGTTTATAGAATAAAAATTAGGTTTAATAACAAAGTTTAAAATAATTAATAAATAATACTTTTGACAGTTCGTTGAATTTAAAATATTCTCTTTTTACCGTCTAAAATCCGTTTAAAACGATTTTAAATGGCAAAATTGTATAATAATACCGCCCTAGCGGCTAGAATCGGTTTACACATTTTCATCCCATTTGCCGAGATTTACCTTCATACCGCTGCGTAAGACGTTTACACATCAAAAATTGAGCGAGTCTGCTAGTACTCGAGACACTGATGTGTAAACATATCCTGTTTCGACATCATCGACATGAAAATGTAATGCCACCTTAGGCCGCGTGACGCCTGAATATAGGTAACCACTTATTTGGAATTGGTTGCCTATATACTGGCGTTAGAAAGAACACGTTTTACACTAACGGTTACAGAGAGCCTGCAAAGCAAAGCACATTCCCGTCACAGATACCGCCTGACGCGCGTTGTTTACATTTGTAACGTTTGGATTAGAATGTCTAATATAACACTTCACGCTCGCTACAAGGCAAGGGCGCAAAGAATAAAAACTAACCAAAACTAACCCAAAGCATGCCCAAAATCAAGAAAAAAAATACTTTATAAATATAATTTAAAGAAACTAAAAAAAAAGGATTAAAACTAACCGTAAAAATCAACGCGAACGCATCCGCGGGTAAAAGCTAAAAGTGCCCTATGTTCTTTGCTATACTGTTGAAAATATATGTACAAAATTTCATGATAAGTAGTTTACGCGTGGAAAATAGGATTAAAACTAACTGTAAAAATGAACGCGAGCGAAACCGCAGGTGAAAGCTAAAAGTGTCCAATGTCTTTTACTATATTCTTGAAAATATCTGTACAAAACTTCATGATGATCGGAATATCGAAATGAATCGCCCTATTCATTTCAATGGATCGGTAGTAGTAGCAGTTTATGCGTGAAAGCGTAAGAAACAAACAAACAAACACATTCGCATTTATAATATTAGTTACTCGCCTTTATACTATTAGTTAGGATTTTTTAATAATACTTACTGGCAGCTTCAATCGGAGTGTATTAATTCACTGCACAAATTCGACACGAAAATCTAATGCCATCATCTTGGGGCGACATCCTTTGATTTGGGAAAGTCCATGGCTCAATATTGTTTTAAACATCTGGGCATCTGAATAATACTTTTGGCAGTTCGTTTAATTTAAAATAATAATATGCTTTTTATCGTCTAAAATTCGTTTAAAAACGATTTTAAATTACAAAATTGTATAAAAATACGAACATTCGTACTTTTCTAGGACGATAGCCGTGGCTTCGGACGAACTTGTCGTGGATTTTGAAGCGAAAATTCATTTTAAATTCAACCGTCCATTAAAAATAAGCTGTGCTATGGATCCAAATACACTGCGAATATACCTAATATCAGAGTATAATAATTGTTGTACTCTGAAGGTTCGGGGTCACACTATTGCCTCGTACCATTTTTGATATCGTGATAATTTAGGGTCAAAGCATTAGCAGTACTGGCTGACTTCGTAAACTAAAGCTGTTATGAATCCCAAGTTTCAATTTTCCAATGCGATTTTTTCTCCTGCAATCCGTTACCCATACATTGCCTATAGGGTAGTGGATACTCACTCAGCGACGGCGCGTGGTTTAAAAGGAAATTACATAAAACACAATTTTCAGTAGATAGTTGTTTGGCTGAAAGTATTTGGTCTTAATATTATAAGTGTCATATTTCTTTATTCAATTATAACAAAAAAAAAGCGTGTGCACTATGTGCGCTTATCTGAAGTGAAACTTCTGAAACCTAAACGCCCTAGCCTTATACACATCGCAACGGATTTGGTTAAAAAGTAGTTTTTTTAAATATACCACTCAGTTAACAAAAAGGGAAGGCCCAAATGAAAAAAAAAAATGTTTCATAAAAGTTCGGCTTATGTCTCGACAAGGTAATAGAGCAAATCCCATATTTTTTGCTTGTAAACTAACAAAGATATCACAATAAAATCTTATACATATCGTAACGGATTTGGTTAAAAAGTAGTTTTTTTTAAATGTACCACTCAATTAACAAAAAGGGAAGGCCTAAATGAAAAAAAAATATTCTTCATAAAAGTTTCGCTTATGCCTTGACAAGGTAATAGAGCAAATCCCATATTTTTTGCTTGTAAACTAACAAAGATATCACAATAAAATCTTATACATATCGTAATGGATTTGGTTAAAAAGTAGTTTTTTTTAAATATACCACTCAATTAACAAAAAGGCAAGGTCTAAATGAAAAAAAAATCTTTATAAAAGTTTCGCTTATGTCTGGACAGGGTAATATTTTTGCTTGTAAACTAACAAAGATATCACAATAAAACATCGTGACCTTTTTCGTTCCCTCTCGCCGTGTCGCGACCTTCAAATTTTACTCCCAGCGCGCGTTAAGAAGTTTTACTTCAAAAAAATCAAGTAGCGAAAGCCATATAGATGTTCTAGCCCAAGAATAATAAACTAATTTATGGTTCTTGGTTCTAGTCAAGGGTTAGAGTCCCGAACGGTGATAGGCGGCATACGGCTAGGGACAGAGACTGTCCAATATATAGGACAAAATTGGAGGAGAGGAGGGGAAGGACCAGATACTAACTGGATGGGACAGAGAATTTCTCTGTGCTGCAGTGGAATGCTGGCAGGGGAAGAGAGGCGTGTGAACTGATGAAGCGAGAGTTGAGTGAATGGGACGTTGATGCGGCACTAGTACAGTAGCCTTATGGGAAAATAAGGAACAGTGCTAATTATAAAGTATACAGTGATGGAGAAGGGTGCAAGGCTCAAATCTGGTTAAAAGAAGAACTAAATGGGAGAGTAGTGGATGGACTTTGCACAAACAACGTGATCGCGATGAGACTCGAGGGCAGCCGGACCAGCATTGTGCTGCTGAGTGTATATATGATGAGCCAGGAGGAGTGACAAACAGGAGAGTGACGAGGGAAGCTATAAAGCTGGGGTCTCTGAGGGGTAAAATGGTAATTGAATTGAAGTCCCAATTAAAAAAATGAGGCGTGGGGGGAAATACAACGGATGCAAGGGGAGAGGAACTGATGCTATGGGCAATCCAATTAGAGCTCCTGCTAAATAACAGACGAGATACAATAGCTACCTTCAGTGGATCCAGAAGAGAGAGTTGTGTGGACGTGACCTGGTCTAGGGATGTAGTTTTGAAAGGACGGACGGTGATTGATGACGAAACATTGAGCGATCATAGATATATCAGGTTTTCGCTGGAAATGAGAATGGAAAAGACACAGGTAAAACGGAAGGAATATGACTTTTTAAACACTGACTGGGACATGTTTATGGATAACCTCACTAAATACAAAGGTGGGGAAGTAAATACAAGCAAATGAAGATATCCAACGGGAGGCAAAACATTTTCAGGATTATTGTACCAGAAGCTGTAGATCTGGCGTTAGACGAAGGGGAAAAAGAGAGTTCGTCAGTCAGGACTGGTGGGACGCGGAACTGTCAATCTTCAGGAGAGAGGTTAAAAAGGCAAAAAAGGATTACCAAGATGAAGTACAGCAGACCGCCAGGAACCGAAAGATGACATGCTGGGTGCCGATGATAAGGGATTATAAGTATATGATTAAAGAAAAAAGATTGCAAAAAACGAGAGAGGACATAGAAATTCTAACAGAGAATGAAAATTGGGAAAAGATCTGGGAATTGCTAAGGAGGAAGGGTTTTCAACAGGGAGAAAAAGCCATGTTGGATAAGGGAGGAAATGAAATATAGGAAAAGAAGGATCTAGACCTTTTTCTTCTGGAAGAGTATACCATCCTGAAATAACGGCAGAAGAAAAAGTTGAAAGGGAGAAAAGGGGGCAAATGTGAGAGTAAGAGAATGGTATGAGAGAACAGGGAAAATGAGTGAAGGTGAAGAACAGTACGGATTTAGAGGCGGAAGGGACACTATCCAGGCGATTGAAAGAGTTATAAATGAGAAGCAAAGAGTGAAAGGGGAAGGAAAGCATTCACTTATAGTGACGCTAGATCTCAAGAATGCCTTTAACCTGGCTTGGCCAGTCTAAGTAGATCGTGAAATGGAAAGGATGGCCATGCCAGGGAGAATAAGAGAGATTTTGTGGAACTTTTTTAATGAGAGGGAGGTGTGTAGTGGTGACGTGAGCAGAATGATTGACAAGGGTTGTACCCAAGGGTCCAGTCTTGGGCCAACATTCTGGATAGTGTGCATGGAAGGGTGGCTGCGAATGATGAGAACGGCTGGTGATGGTGTGTATGGTCAAGGCCTTTGCGTATGACCAACTGCTGATGATATCAGGGAACTTTAAGGACATAGAGAAGAAGTGGGAAAAAAAACTTGGCAAATATGCAGGGAATGGGAAAGAATGAGTAGATCGGTCTACAACATGGCCAAAACAAAGTGCATATTTGTTGAGGCACGAGGAAGTATCAGGGGCCCTAAGGTACTAATAGTGGGAACTCGAGTAGGCTGTGAGTACTGGGTGGACTTTTTGGGCATAAGACTGGATACAAAACTGAGTTTCATAGAACATCTAAAGAATGTTAGGAAGAAAGCCGGTGAAATAGTTATGAAGCTGGGGGCATTATGTAGAAATAAGGGGAGAATAGATAAAAATAAGGTTAAACTCATATATGAGTTGGTAGTGGTGCCGGCATTAACGTACGGATGCGAGATTTGGGGTGCAAGGGCCAGAGACTCCAGGATCAGAAGACAACTGGACGCAGCACAGAGGATGTTCTTGTTAATGATTGTGAGGGCTTACAGGACGGTAACAACGGAGGCATTGCAGGTAGTGGCCGGTGCTCCTCCGTTGGACATAGTTGCTGGGGTCAGACATAGGATGAGAGGAAGAGTAATTATTGAGGAAAAGAGGTTGAATGGGGTAGCTGAGAGTGAAAGGGCGTATGTATGGGATAGGCTAGAAACAACACAAAGTGATGACACTGGTGATCACATGTCCTGTATGTATGTAGACATGGGAGGAGGAGGAGGTGTTATGGGATTGGGCTATGCCAGGGCCGTAGTTAGAAATAATATTTAGGGTAGGCATAATAAACTTTTGGACAGGCTCACACATCACACACATAGTTTATTTTATTTAAAAAATATACATCATGTATAAACTATGTTAGTACTTATCAACGTTTGAATTTCTCATTTAGCATTTATGTTTAAACAAAATTAACAGGCAATAGATTAATTTACATAAATAATAATTAGTATTAAGTAACTAATACTTTCTTTAACAACTCATATACTTTTTGTGGAATAAACTAAACAAGGAAAACAAAATAAAACACAAAACATCACATAAAAATATTTCTTGTTAATATCCTTATTATAATAGTGGTTCCACATTTTTAGTTCGAAATTAAATTCCTTTCTTTGACATACCATACAAATTAATAAATTAATACCCTATTGAACAACAGGAAAGCGGATTAATAATTAGAAAACGCAGGAATAGAGAATATGGCAACGGATGTTTTCGGTGTCGCCTGGAATGGACGATTAGAGCACATTCTTATTACGTCCACTTGTCGGTATCCCTTTGGTTTGTGATTTTCACTGCTTGAGTGACGATGCTAGCGCCTTTCTTTTAATTAAAAATAGTTAAGCATTAGTTTTTTCGAGAATTTTGTGGATAAGTGAATTTGTTCCATAATAAACTAAGCAGTCGTTCCAAAATACAGTGAGGGATGTTTGTGAGCCTGTGTTAAATTTTAAAATTTTAGTTTTCTATAAGCGTTTTTAGATTTATTTTTTTGTTAAAACTATGTCCACCAAAACACATTATATTTCTAGCGAGTATAAAATTGTATGTGTTTATTTAATAACAAATAAATGTATTTATGGGAAAAATATATTTACTGTATTTCATATTGTTAAAATTAACTAATTAACTTTCAAGTATTCTCTCAGACTTAGATCATTAAATCGAGTCCGCTACCCATATATCTATTACGAAGCTTATGATTACTAAGTATCTGATATTCAAAGAGAAAGTGCTAGTATCTACTTGAAAAAGTATCAATAGCACACCGCTACTGGATAACAGTGCTGCCAGATCTAAACGCATATGAAGCACTAGATTTAGGATTGAAAACGGTAGCAACCATAATATGACGTCATAATTTTCTTTTTGGCGCGTGTCCACAGTTCACACTGAAGCAAGATTTTAAACAATTTTGTTATTTGGTTAAAGGAAAAAGCTAACACAATTTTCAAAATTAAGAGTATTTTGTAAAATAAAAAAAAATAAAAACTTTAAATTGTTGACCTTTTACAAGCTATATTTTTCCCAAACTAATGTTAATGGCAGATTTTGCAATAACCTCAGTATCTGCTTTTTCAGGCGCTAGCCAGTTTTTAAATTCTGAATCTTATTCCCATTCTGGTTTAAATTTTTCAGCATACCTATTTTCTTTTTTGCCTTACTGCAGGTAAGATCTGATGGCTCATCAGCTAAATAAGATTCATCAGAACTAATAATTGAAAACATACATTTCGATACATATTTAAAATGTTGATATTACGTATCAATTTACTCACCTCATGGTCATATACATTCAAAAACTACAAAAACAGACTGGAGAACTAAACATGTATAGTATACCCCCTTATTGTGAATTTTAGTTTACACGGTGCAATCGGCAGTTAATTTTTTCAATCGAATGCACTGTTTTATACACTGAAGCTGACATCTTTGCATCGTATTACACCTTAAACAGAATTTTGTTGATTTCAATGGCAGGAAAAAATTCTATATATCCAATTTCAAAAACCACTTAAATATAATATAATTATATGAAGGGTCCTTCATTTTCGTGGAATATGATATTGTAATGAAAGCCGATTTACCCTATTCCTTTTACTTACTTTGTATTCGGCCTTTTCTTCACCTCCTGTTCATTATCTATAACGGGGTTCGCAGTACCAGTGTGTTGACATCCTAATTTCGTCGTAAAATAATTCACCTATACACTTGGGCAACCACCCATATTTCGCTACCTAGTTGAAAACCACTTTATGCCTCTTACCAGTACTTTATTCTATTCTCAGGTATATTAAATGTAATTAAATTAATGTATATCACATCAGTGACGTTTTAATAAAATAAATGAAAGGGAGCATTTTAATATTAATATGACCTCGTATCTACAGCGTCGACAATCAGTCCTTGCACTTTAAAAATATGACACTGGTATTATTATTTAGACACTGTGCAATTTTGCCAGTGTATCAACTTTCTAGAATATTATATTTTACTAGCCAGTCAGACAATTATGGAGTTAAAATAAATTTAATTAGCAATGATCTTTTCCGCAGTGAATTAACTAAATAAAATACAAAGTATGCTAGCACTGATTATTTAATGGGATGCCTACTCATTTAATTATCGACTACATACAGCAATAAATGTTTCCCAATATACAGGCACTCTACGCCTCATTATTTAAATTAAACTTACTATCTAATTTGAGCACTGAATTGTTTTATTGAAGTACTCATGAATTTCTTGCAAACATACAACGCTAAACATTTTCAAATATACAAGCAATCTACACATTATGATTTAAAACTAAAATTACTGTCTAACTCGAGCACTGAAATGTTTTACGGATATACTCATGAAATTCTCGCAGACAGACAACGATAAATGTTTTCAAATATTCCAGCACTCTACACATTATGACTTAAAACTAAACTTACTGTCTATCG
>JAEQML010082073.1:0-10959 GCA_016904865.1 Pissodes strobi
GGGAAAAAATTTTTGGGGTTCAATCTTTAAAAAAAACGTGTTGCAAAGTTGTAAAATTTAGGTCGTTTGGATTGTGACTTATGGGCAGCTTTTGCTCGAGTTATATGACTATGAAACACTATATTTGATTTTCCCTCCTAAGTGAATTTCCTCACTGCTGCTTCAATTCACCTTTTGAACATGAAAAAATTGCCACTTTGGGCCTATTTTTATAATTCCCTCTATATTTGGGAACTAAATAGATTAACACCATGTTTTCAATTCGCTCAACACTATTATACACATCAACTAAGCGCCTGAACTTAAACCAAGGTTTAAAGTTACCTTACATAAAACCACTCTACACTCTTAATCAATATTCATTAATGCTACAAATAAAAGTGTTTAGGTATTTTAAGTAAAACTGACGTATTAAAATCTGATGTTGTCTGGCTATACCCTAAAAAATATCTGTAGTTACCTAAAATGTATCACAGAATCAAAATGCAGTCAAGGTAAATAGGTACGTAGGCATGCATTGCTATTATAAAACCGCAAAATAAAAACTTTAAGGGCATGTTTATTTACTTCAGACAGACAATGTGTGAATTACTAGGTATTATCAGCTCTGAAATCATAATAGATATTTGTGGAAACACACCTTGTACCAGAACAATCAATATCTAACTAAAAACTATAAGTATTTAATTGTAAAATGTAGAATAATTAGGAAGTCTAGTGTAGTGTAGTAGGGTTAAGAGTCTATTTTCACGAACACAGGGCAATGGCCTTGCCATTCACGCAATTAATGATCTGCTTCGTATAGTGTCCACTGCAAATCCACAAATTTCACAATTTTAAGCATAATTTATATTAAAAACCCGAAATATATCTTTTATAGCATTTAGTGATGGTCCCTAAGGAGGTGGCCATATTGGCTAGTGCTTTTCTTAGTTTCACGACCTTTATAATCCAGAGGTCGTTAGCTCAATTACTCTATCTCAACTAAGATCTTCAACATTTCCCCTAAATATTGGCAATTTTGCCTCAAACATCGTTGTTACGCGAAGGTATAATGAGTATTTTAAAAATTATAGATTAGCGGTAAAAGGTTTAAACGCAAGTCTGAAGCTACGCCCACATTTTTGCCGAAAAATTATAATGAGTGATAAAGCACACTTCAATATGATCGGATTTGATAACAAGCATAATTGTCGCTATCTGGATATTAGAAAACCCTCGTGTCATCCATCAATGACTATTTCATCCCCGGCGTGCTATTTGATGCAGTATTTGGTGGATATTTAAGAGACAAGCCTGTCGGTTATATATTGGCCACCCTGGTCGTCGAGTAGGTGAAAAAGAATCCACTCGACAAATTTTTTCACAATCTTGAACGAAGGTAAATGTTACATGATAAAACCGCGAACGAATTATCCCAATATCCGCGTGCACGTCGATTACATACACTCAGTCATACACTACGCGGCGCGGCGTCGAGTACATACACTCAGCCCAAGAGCGATAGTTTATGATTCTTGCACTCAGCCTTCTCCAGTCTAGTTAAACCAATGGTCGCGTTCACTCAAGCAAAGCGATCACTTATCGCTACCAAAATTTAACGAGTGATTGGTCGTAAGCTGAATGGCAAATTACAATGCGTTCTTATTTGCTCAGAACCGGTGTCAACCGGCTCCTGACGACAGGAACAAGAAGTGTCAACCGTAAAAACATCGGTTGAATCCATGTAGTGTTGGGCGATGTTCATCGATGATTTTAAATCATCGATGTTTTCCTATCGATGGTCGATATTTTGACATCGATGTTAGAAGTTACAAACATCGATATTGACATCGATGTTTACCTTTCGATGTTATGTATCATAAAAATAAATTTATATAAAAATTTTTTTATTGATTTTATTTTAAACAAGTTGTTTAAAATGGTTTCCACCATTGCATTCTACCTTAGCCAGCCGATACTCGAGTCCAGACGACCGGCAATCGACATCCAGCAACATCCCTTTTTGTCTTGGACGCATTATAAATTGCGAGTTCTGCCATCTGAACGGCTGTTTTCAAAAGCTGGTGAAACTATGGCTTCTAAACGCAATAGCTTGCAAGGAAAGCGCCTTTCAAAGCTAATTTTCTTGCAATCCATTAATAAAAAAATTTTGGACATAAATACATTTTTTTTGTCACAGAATTAGTTATTTATGATTTTTAAGAATACCCTTTTTTGTTTTTGTTACAGAATTTATTTATTTATGTTATTTTTCATAATGTATTATTTGTTTTTATTTTTATGACATAATACATAAGGTTGTTTTTAAATTTGTTGTTATTATTTAAATTTGAAATTTAGCTATTTAGCTGTAATGCTTAAAGCAAAGCTAAATATTAGCCGGCCTGTACGAGTAATTTTTTCCTAATGTGGAATATTATTTTCAAATGTCAACATCGATGTTTAGCAAACATCGATGTTTCACAACCGATGTTTTTAAGACATCGATGTTTGCTTTCGATATTAACATCGATGGTCAACATCGATGTTTCATGTCGATGTCCCAACACTACATAGAAGGACTCCTAGAAGGCTGATAGAGTGAGAAGTCCCTCACGGAGAAAGGGATGAAACAATAGGGGTTGGTTGATAATACGCTTGCGCGGGCGTGTAAATGAGGACCTATTATTTCCTTGCTTACATGCAGTTTATATACCAACACCGTTGCCAAACTAAGAGAAATTTACCGTTTTATGTGTATTTTAATTAGATGACTACTGATGAACGTAGGAAGTAAACCCCAAAACGGAATGTTTTAAAATCTATATCATATTATAAATTTACTCTAATATTTTCGAAGTAAATGTTGCTAAGATTTTTAATTATGTTAATTATTTTTGTGTTACGTTAAAACCTAGTACTTTACATATCTTATACTTGGCAACGTTGCGAGATTGCAAGGACGTGGACCCTATCGGAAGCCATTTTAATTCATGATACAATAAACGGAAGGTATGATACCTAGCCGTCTCAAATTCGTTCGCTCCACGCAGTGACGTCTTTGCGTGATTGGCTTCTATTGAAATGCATACGTTTATAGGCACATAATCATTATGTTTTACCTATTTTCTCTATTTATCAAGAAAATTTGTGTCCTGGGTGAAATTAAAAACTAATTATTACATATTAATACTAGTTATTTAATAAAAAAAACTAATATTCAACATAACTTTTATGATGAATGGATCAAAATAGTTGTATTAAAAAACAGCGTTTTTTGAAAAATGTAATAAACTTTTACTTTTATCTAAAAAACGTTTATTGAGTATTGGCCAATCGATAGCAAAAAAAAAGGAAATCGATCATAATATTTTTTCTTAAACAATAATTTTAGTCATCTTTCTTTTTTTTTAGAAATTGTTAAATTTATCAAATCCTGATGATAGCAAGACCATTAGAGATAGAGTAAAATTAATTTCACATTCCTATCTTAACTTTTCAAGAACTATCTGACGGTACTAATTGGCAGGTGGTACCATGGGTACCAAATCTGGTACCTCGCTAGGTACCATTGGCAGGTAGTACCATGGGTATCAAATTTGGTACCTCCGTAGGTACCATTGGCATGTGGTACCATGGGTACCAAATCTGGTACCTCCCTAGGTACCATCAGTTAGCACCATCAGATAGCTCTTGGAAAGTTAAGATAGGATTGTGGAATTAATTTTACTTCATCTTTAATGGTCTTCCTGCTACCAATGTGAAAAGAAGTCAAAGTACCGATTTTCAACTGTTTATAGCTGTGAAACTACTAACTCTAGAGGTTTAACATCATACATCAAATTTAATATGCTTAGAATTTTAAGTAGAATCCAAAAATGTCATAAAATATAGGGTGTTTCATTTAAAAATGTGTAACTTTCTTTGACCACCCTGTATATAAAAAAGTAACGATTAAAAAAAATACAAAAAAGTAAAGATTGTTTTACTAGGAACAACTTTTGTATTTAATTTTTTTGCAACCATCGTAGTCTTCGAGATAAGGTATAGGCCCGTCTTAAACGGGCCACCCTGTACATAGTCATCTTCCTCAAAATGTTTTGAGCAAATACGTGCAGAAGTTTTATTAAATTTATCATTTTATAATAAATTATAAAATGAATTTATCCTTACGAAAACACAGGTGAACCCATTTACTACACATATTTGTCTTTGGGAAAAGTGAAACACCTTATATTCCTATCAAAGTTTTTGCGTTGGTTATCCACCTTACATCCGTCCACAGCACACCTCATTATTAAACGTTTTTTAATTAAAAATACCAACAAACACCGTCTAAAGGTGCGTCCAGACCTGTGACAAGACCGCGTATCGTGACACCGCCGCGAACCCCGTCGCGTATAGTCTGGACGGTACCCCGTAACTGCAACGCGTGACATCGCTGCGTTTATCGCGTGTCATCAGTCCGTTCCATGTCCGGTCGGTCTTTTTAGCGTCGCATCAAAGGTTGTATCATGCATCAAAGGGATGCTACGCCGCTTGGTTCGGCAAGTCTGGACGGGACCGCGTATCATCAGAACATTTTGCATATTTAAGTCAATTTTAACCAGTGTAGCGGCTATTTTTGTTTCGAATTAGTATTTGTTTTTTTAATATCAAGATGGAATGGGAACAGGAGACAACGTTAACATTTATAGAATTACGCAATAAATGATCTATAACTATGTACGCTGCTGCTGCAACGTCCATGATGACCGACTGTTTTTTATTTAAATGAGTGGAACGCTGTGAACGGGACTATGATACGCGACGATGACACGCGAGGATGGCAGGCGACCGATGACACGCATCGAAGTTTGCCTCGTCGTGAATATGTTCGCGACGCTGTCACGTCACGGAGTTTTGTCACAAGTCTGGACGCACCTTAACCCTTAACCAGTAACGTGAAAATGTGGAACACAGTTGGTAACGTGCAGTTTGTGAGACTTTCACTTTTTGGCAGCAAGAAAAATGAAAACCCTTTTAGTTATGTTTAATTATATGTATACAGGACACTTAAGGACATACTTTTTTAAATGTTTTTATATAAAATATCAGAACAGCTTAAAGAAAAAGACCATGAGATAGTAAATATTCAAACTAAACTAGATTTTTGACAAGCCAAAGTAGCACAAAAATAATGTTAAAGATATGTGATTTTCTTCAATTTGCGATTAATAATGAATAAAATTACGGCATATGCAAAAAACGAACGCGTTTTGACGGACCTGCCATGACTATCAGTAGAGATAAATTAAATTCTTACGTAAACCGGAACGTGCCGTCTCACGGACTGCGCTAGAATAATTATTATACCTAACTCGACGATACTCCGACAGTATCATCGATACTCCGACAGTATCATTACATTCCTTCGCATATTTCACTTTTCGAATGGCCCTCCGCTCGCTACCGCTCGCTACGGGGGCTCAAGAAAAGCAAACTAACCAGGTGCTAACCCAATCTAACCCAAGACATACCCAAAAACAAGAAAGAAACAGTTTAGAAATATAACCTTAAAAAAAAATTAAAACACCGACGGGGTTTGAACTCGAGTCGCCGAAATGAAGGCTAATCATGCTAACCCCTAGACCACCAGGGCACATACAAACGATTACTCGCGGATGCTGAGACAGTATCGCTACATTCCATGCCATATTTCAGTTTTCGAATGGTCCTCCGCTCGCTACGGGGGCTCAAGAAAAGGAAACTAACCATGTGCTAACCCAAGACATACCCAAAAAGAAGAAAAAAACAGTGTAGAAATATAACCTTAAAAAAATTTTTAAAACACCGACGGGGTTTGAATTCGAGTCGCCGAAGTGAAGGCTACTCATGCAAACCCCTATATACAGGGTGTAAATTAAGTACTTCGACAAACTTCGGCAAATGATTCTTTTAGTGATTTTAAGTCAAAAAGTTCATATAAACATAGGTCCAAAAATGCTTCGTTCTCAAGATACAGGGTGTCAAACTTTGAAAAAAATCGGTTTTTCGTAAATATCTCAATATTCTTTAAGCCGAGTTTATTGAACTTTGGCAGATGTATTAGTGATAGTAAGAGACTAATTTAGCTTTAATTAGATTACAATTTATAATTCCAGTGGCGTCCCGGAAGGCAACTTCCCCACTATTTTTGAAAAAAAAATGTGCGCCACTGACATTTTTTTATTTTTTTTTAATTTACCAACTAAAAATACAACTTTTTTGTCTCTTGTGTTTTTTTCGTATCTTGCTTCGTTTTCGAGATAAAAAATAATTAATTTCGAAAAACAAGCAAAAAATGTTTCTCTTATTGATTGTAATATCAGGTAAAAAACTTAAATTATTTACAAGGCTAAAACTAAACTAGTTAATAACATTATTTTACAATAGTTGTTGAAAATGATAATACCGCCTTCAAATGTCCTATTTCTTAGATCTTGTTCATTTTGGACTGGACTTTTATAAACTAACGACTTCAAGTGACCCCATAGAAAATAATCCAAAGGATTCAAATCTGGTGATCTGGGAGGCCAGGCTTGTGGCCCTGCTCTTCCTATTCAACGGTTAGGGTAATTCTCGTCCAGAAATTGACGCGCAACGACACTAAAGTGTGGCGGAGCTCCGTCGTGCATTAACCACATCCTGTTTCTGATTTCTAAATCAACTTCTTCTAAATGGTTGGGAAGTTCATGCTGCAAAAACCTTCGATACTCTTCGCCATTAAGCCTTTGCGGAAGAATGCAAGGTCCAATAAGGTGATCACCGATAATGCCTACCCAAATATTGAGAGAAAATTGCACTTGAAAATTATTTTCTACGATAGCATTCGGTTTATCCTCAGCCCAGATATGGTTGTTATGAAAGTTAATTATGGCATTTCGAGAAAACGTGGCGCACATTTTTTTTTCAAAAATAGTGAGGAAGGTGCCTTCCGGGACGCCACTGGACTTAATAATTTTAATCTAATTAAAGCTAAAATAGCCTCTTACTATCATTAATACATCTGCCAAAGTTCAATAAAATCGGCCTAAAGAATATTGAGTTATTTACGAAAAACCGATTTTTTTTTAAAAGTTTGACACCTTCTATCTTGAGAACGAAGCATTTTTGGACCTATGTTTATATGAACTTTTTGACTTAAAATCACTGAAAGAATCATTTGCCGAAGTTTGTCGAAGTACTTAATTTACACCCTGTATATATATATAAACTAATATATCGCTAATCTAAACCAAAAATTGAAGCCACAACTAAAAGACGGAGCTATTTAAAACTCGCATAAGTCGGTCTTTGTCATTCAGTAAGTTCATACTGCGCAACCGTTAGAAACGCTCTGTGATTAGTTGAAAATATATGTAACAGCCAATAAAGTTATCCCCCTGCTTGGCGGTAGTTTATTGGATTTAAATTATTGCCGCTTGCAGAGGTTATTTTTTAAAGCGGATATGCGTATTTGCTGTTTATTTTCAAAGCACAAACACTCTAAAAATGTCTAAAAACAGTTTTAAATTGAAATTACAATTTAATGTGCACAAGATACGATACGAATCACACGACACAATAAAACACAGATGGATCGATAAACGGAACACGGGTCGGGGCACACTAGGTAGTAGAAGGGCAAGATTTGCTGCTTCATGGCCTTGTATAGGTGGCCGGGGTCGGCCTCGGCCAGTTTAATGCGCGACAAACGGACCAATAAGAACGTTCCGTACAGAGCGTGCGCACAAACAACTTCCTGAACGACAAAGATAGACTTATGCAAAATTGATATTCCCGTCTTTTAGTGTTGACTTCATTTTCCACTCATTGTCCAAATGACGGTTTAGCAGTATATTTCTTTTTAAGTATATGCAAACCCCTAGACCACCAGGGCACGTACAAACGATTGGTTGCATCACGAAGACATGACGCGCAGGTGCGCGCGCACGCATGGAATGTAGCGATACTGTCACAGCATCCGCGAGTCAAACGATTGGTTGCATCACGAAGACATGACGCACAGGTGCGCGCGCACGCATGGAATGAAATGATACTGTCACAGCATCCGCGAGTTTATACCTATCTCAAACGTCGATTACCCCAATCTACCGCGAGTTTGGTGTTAAGTGGGGTACCAATAGAAGAAAGATTAGGTGAGCGTGAGCTCATTGGCCTGGAAAGTTATACCGTTTCCAGAAAACTTTACAGATTAAAATGGTTGCAGTCTCACAGACGGCACGTTACCGGTTAAGGGTTAAGGAACAGTAACGCCAACAAAATTTAAATATAAAACGTACGAATCTCAAATGCAAAGCACACGTTTGTTCATGTTGTAAATACAGGCCGGCGCGCGGCGCCAAACAACACAAGAGTCTAGCGACCCGACCAAATTTTCTATACCAAAGGCCACCTATACTACATAGGTGGCCTTGCGTGGAATATATTCACAAAGAAGGGGGATACTTTGTGAATGTATTCGCGGAAACACATGCAAGCTACTGTATATCGACTATAATACGGCTTTTATTAAATATATCCTGGTTTTTAGTTAAATAAAGCAACATATTTTGAAAAAGTGCATCCAAAGTACGGGCACGTATTACAATAAGTAATATCACTTTTCGCATGGTCCTCCGCTCGCTGCGCTCCGGGGGCTCAAGAAAAGGAAACTAACCAGGTGCTAACCCAAACTAACCCAAGACATACCCAAAATCAAGAAAAAAACTGTTTAGAAACTTAATCTTGAAAAAAAATAAAAAGAAAACAACGGGATTTGAACCCGAGCCGCCGGCGCCGATAACTGCCGCTGCCGACTTCAGACCTAACCATCTAGTCCTCTGGACCACCACACCTTATACTGCAAATCGAATGCATCACGAAGACACAGCGCGAATGCAATCGCTTGAGTCAACGCCATCTGCACTAGATGGCGCTAGATTCGGTATCGAAAATTATATCGGGTCTACAGACGCTTTTCCAAAACAACGCTCGCAATGACGTCACAGGCGAATCATCGCCTGCGCGATGCGCGATATCATATCTTCCCAGCGTTACAGTTTTAGTACATTTGTACTAAATTTAGTACATTTTTAACGTGTAAGTACAATAGTACATTTTACAGGGATATTGGTCAAATTTAGTACATTTCACACGAGCGCTCAAAAATTGAATTTCTTTCATGCACCAAGACCATCTGGTATAGATAACCGCTGAAAGTTACGCTGGCCTTGTTGGAATGAAAAAGCAATAGGAATCTTTACAGGAACCTTTAACTTTAAATTCTTCTGCCTCCGTCACACGGATCGCTGGTAATTCTCTGCCGGCCGCAGAAATCACAAGCGTCTAGCAATGTAGGAAAATTTTCGATGCGATTCCGTACATGCGCAATGGTGAAACAAGAATAATAGGTATTATTATGGCTTTGCATGACCCTACATACGGGGGCGCAATCAACAAGAACTAACTAAAACTAACCCAAGACTAACCCAAAGTTAAGAAAAAAGTAAATTAATGAAAAACAAACATAACCTTATAAAAGGTAAACAAATCATCTCTCCCGACCGACGGGACTCGAACCCGAAGTGCAGAAATCACAGACAAACACTCTGCCCACTACACTACTGAAAGAGTTTCGCTACAAAGACTAAAGACATGGATAATTCCGATATTTCGGCCATATTACGCATGCACGGTATCGGATCGAAAATTTGGCCCCTATCGCTAGACGCTTTTCAGAAAACCCCGAGCGTCTGCTTTAAACATATTTTATTTTCAGTTAGCTTAGATGTTGCTGTTAGTAAGCAGTTGGCGTTTATTTATCTTGCCTCTTGTGTTTCAGATGTTTATTTTCAGTTAAGAATTTTATTTTGTTTAACGATAGATTTTTTCTTGTTTTTAGTTTTAAAAATATATGTATTCGTAATTATAAAGGACCTGCAAGTTTTATTTCTATACAATTAATTAATCTGCAAAATACACTTTGCCAACGAAAGCGAGCTTACAGCTTTTAATTGGCGATAAAAAACAAAAGGGCTATAAGGGGTCAAATTTTCGATGCGATACCGTGCATGCGTAATATGACCGAAATATCAGAATTATCCATGTCTTTACGTTCTAGCGAAACTCCTTCAACGCCTCGATGGTGTGGTAGGCAGAGTGTTTGCCTGTCATTTCTGCGCTGCGGGTTCGATTCCCGTCGGTCGCGACAGATGTTTTGTTTACCTTTTTTTAAATTATGTTTGTTTTTTTATTAATTTACTTTTTTTTCTTAATTTTGGTTAGTTCTTGTTGATTGCGCCTTCCCCCGTAGCGAGCGAGGGGCCATGCAAAGCCATAATAATGCCTGTTATTCTTGTTTCGCCATTGCGCATGCACGGTATCGCATCGAAAATTTGACCCCTATGGCTAGTTAAAAAAAACGTTTAGTACAATTTAGTCAGTGTTGCCAACGACACGGAAACTTCCGTGCTTTCACGGATTTTTGAAACTAGAACACGGACACGGATTTTATTGGATTCCGTGCAATGGAAACACGGATTTTTTACAGATGATTTGGCGTTATTATATTTAGGTGTCATATGTCCATTTTAATATAATTCGCCTAGTTTTAATCGATATTTCATATAGATATTATTCAATCCTAAAAATAGATGTGCCAATCAACTGATCTCTTTAGTGTCAAAGATGCGTTGATAAATCGGAATTTCAAAATATTGACGACCACTGAAAATTTTGGGCTTTGAGTCAAGCGCTCAATGCGAAAATAATTTCACCATGAGCGGCGGTAGGAGGGGGCAGTTGCCTGAAGTATTAAAATAATGTATAGTATAAAAATACATTTCAAATTCATTAAAATTTTGATCAAATTATCTACACGTTATTTTTCTTCACCTCAACAACCCCCCCACCCCCACCCACCCACCTGAAATTTGTTCTGCCGGCGCCCATAATTTTAACATATGAATCTAATCA
>JAEQML010082074.1:0-10959 GCA_016904865.1 Pissodes strobi
AGAGAATTCACTATTATACTACAAAATTAGCAAAACTTACTAATGAACGCACAGAATGCGCTCACCTAATCAAAACGTTTGATTATGAGGATAGTATTTCACAAAAAGACCTTCAATTTAAAATAGATAGAGTGAAAGTACACTTAAACGAAGCCCACCAGGCAACTTTTCGCCAAAAGAAAATTGTCCAGTCCCGCGTCGACTGCGGAAACAGAAAAATTAAGAAGACTGAAATGGTAAAAGCTTCCGGAAGCACGGAAACTTCACCAACGATCAGTAAGAAACAAAAACTGGCCGAGATACAGTCAGAAAAACCGCAAATAATGGAAATTGATCAACAAAAAGATTTGCCAGAAAAACAACAGAGCAGCGACCTTGCCATGACCGCTGTCAATCCTACGTCCCTCGTAGCTACAGAAAAACGCAACACACCAGATAAGGATGAATTCAAGGCTCCATATAAAACGATTTCGTTTAAACGGAACATTCAAACGGTTTACTTGGACAGGGGCGATGTTGCCAAACCGCCGCCACCCACACCACCTCCCGTAAAGACAGGAAACCGCTATGAAGTGCTTTCTGACATGGAAAATGATGACTTTGATGACGTATCTAGCGTCACCTCCTCACAGGCTCCAGTAGCACGAAAAATTCACGCCAGAGCGAAATCAAAAACGATTAAACCAAAACCAAAGACGCCGCTGAAACAAAAGCCGGCGTTGCCACCTCCTATAGTGATAAAAGGAACCCCGATAAATCATGGTGAAATTAAACAAACTCTAAATCAAGCACGAGTCGTAGACTACAGCCTAAAATACACGCGAAATTCCGTGATAATATACTGTACTCATTACTCAAAACAAGGACTGGACAACTTTAAAACGCATCTTCGACAGTGAACAACTGGAATATCACTCATACGCCGAAGTCTCGCAAAAAACTCACGCCTTTGTTTTGCGGGGCCTTGACGGCGACATCGCAGAAACTGAAGTACGAAACGCCTTAATCGATACAAGCGGGTACGGACAGTGTAAACTTTGTAGTCTCGAGCCGTTGAGCCGTGAGCCAGCTGAGGAACATAACGAGAAATCTGGCGCCAATTTTTTCGTTTGTTGTGCTAGCACATATTGTAACTAAACGAGACGCTAAATCCCTAGTTACGATTCAACAGCCGGGGTATTATAATGGCTTTGCATGTCCCTCCGCTCGCTTCGCTCGCTACGGGGGCTCAATCAACAAGAACTAACCAAGTGCTAACCAAAACTAACCCAAGGCTAACAGAAACTAACCCAAACTAACCCAAAATTAAGGAAAAAGGTAAATTAATAAAAAAAACATATCTTTAACAAAAAGGTAAACAAAACATCTGTCGCGACCGGTGGGAATCGAACTCGCAGCGCAGGAATGACAGTCAAGCACCCTGCCTATTGCACCACCGAGGAGTTAGAGGAGTTTTGCTAGAACGTAAAGACATGGAACACGTATGACGGCCATAGGCTGGCTCGATGACTCGCGGCTCGAGACTACAAAGTTTAAACTGTCCGTACCGGCTTGTTTAATCGATGAGTACAATCTTAATGTAAAAAACGTCTTCAAAATGAATAAAACTCGGGTACCGCTATATCTAGTAGTGCTCGAGGCCTCAATTACGCTGGGGAAACTCAACAAAGAATGCAAACTCATCTCAAATGTCCGTGTGTCCTGGGAGAACAGGAGAACATCGAAGCCTCTTATGCAATGTAAGAGGTGCCAGGGGCTCGGGCATGCTCTTAGCTATTGTAAGAGAAATTGGGCTTGCTCACAATGCGCGGGAGCACACCAAATAACGGAGTGCACAAGTGATATTGTGAAATGTGCGAACTGTGGCGGCGATCACAGCACGATGTGCCCTATTTACATGTTCAAGATACGACAAATACAGCCCTCTAAAACACAAATAACAACGGTCAAGCCAGCGCCACCCCCTGTCAACCCCGCTTGGCAGCGAAATAGCTCATCAGCTACCACAGGAGAGGCAGCGAGGCAGTATCAAGAACAATTTCCGGCACTCAATGGAAGAAATGAAGCCTCAAATAGTAGCACAAACAACAAGGTTAGTGGTAATGAGGCAAATCGCAATGTTAACCAAACCTTAAATTATGTAAATTGTAAACAACCTAAATAACCTGCAAAGCGCGGTAACGCGCATAAATAACCTAGTCGAAAACAACATGGAATTAGCGTATCATCAAACTCCAAATCCTACATTGGCCAAACCCATCGTTCCTGGATATTGCTATTACCAGAGGAATAACCAACGCTTCGGCGCTCCAGGAGCTAAATGTCCTAAACTCCGATCACCTCCCGGTCACGATTTCCATACGCGGCAGATTGCAGCAAGCCCAAGAAACCGTGTTCTCATATGGAAATATTGACTGGAAGGATTTTCGGGCAAGGATAAATGAAGTGACGGTTATTCCAAGGCAAATAGACTCTATCCCAGAACTTGAGAGCGAGGTGCAAGCTTTTGTCACCAACATCTAGCGCGTCCGTGACGCAATATGTCCTACTGTCAGAAGACAGATAATCACAGAATCTCTCCCCGACAACATCCTAGACCTCATCACTTTCCGTGACTGTATCCGGCGTAGGTGGCAAAGATATAGGGCACACAATGATGAAGTCCGTGTTACAACGCTCACGGGCACAATAAAGGCACAAATACGTGCATACAGAAACGAAAAATGGATGTCATTCGTTAATAAAATTAGCAGAGAAGACGGTTCCCTGTGGAAACTCGCCAGACGAGTTCGCAGAGGCACTGTAGAATATTCTGAAATTCACCACGATGGCAACGTCATAATCGACGATCGTGGGAAAGCGGAGGCCTTCGCGGACTATCTGGAGAACGTCTACAGGGAGACGCCTGACTCCACGCCGTTTCACAATCACGTGAACACAATTGCAGAGCATTTTAAGCTCACTAAGTACCCTATTGCCCCCGCAGTGCTCGACAAAATGCTGGTAAAGCCGGCAGAAATCAAGAAAGTTCTTTCACGCCTACCCGGAAACAAAGCCCCCGGTCCCGACGGCATTCCGTACATTCTACTCAAGAATTTGCCAAACAAAGCCGTCATCCATTTTATGCACATTGTAAATGAAATCTTACGCCTACAACATTTTCGGCAATCCTGGAAGAACGCGGCAATAATACTGTTCTTAAAATCGAATAAAGATACGAAATTAGCAACTTCGTATCGACCAATCTCTCTCTTAGATACTTTAGGAAAAGTAACTGAAAAGCTCTTAGTGTCGAGAATTAATAGCGCTGCTGAAGATCTCCGGATCTTGCCCCCGGAACAGTTCGGTTTTCGCCGCGGACATAATACTACTATGCTCGCGGCGAAGATTGCACAGGAGGCATATAACGGTTTCAATGAGGCCAAATCGACTGCGCTGCTTCTTCTCGACATTGAGAAAGCGTTTGACAAGGTATGGCGTAATGGTTTGATATACAAACATCTTGTCATACAAAATATGCCACTACATATCACGGCACTTATTGCGTCATACCTCGCAGACCGAAGCTTTTCAGTACGGATTCACAGTACTACGTCGCGAAGCAGGCACATCAAAACAGGTGGCCCTCAAGGAACAGTATTATCGCCGCAACTATTCAGTCAATATATAGCTGACATCCCATCTCCCCCCTCACTTCTATCGCCCTGTACGCAGGTAATAATACTGCGCTCTACGCGCAAGCATCGGACGTGCAGGTCGCTAAACACAACCTCGCTCTTCACCTTGATCTTCTAGCTCCCTACTATGCGGACTGGGAAATTAACCTTAACGCTTCGAAGACCGAACTATGTATTTTATCTCGAAAACGCAATATTGATATGGCCCCTATAGCAATCAATAATACGGCAATTACGCCGAAAGTTCGAGTGAAATACTTAGGAATAGTCTTCGATAGCAAACTCAACTTTTCCAAGCACATCGCGGCAGTCAAAGCAAGAAACATTGTAGTGCAAAAAAGCCTAAGCACTCTAATTAAAACAAGATCTTGTTTGAGCCCAGCGAATAAGCTGATTATTTATCAATCAATCATCAGGCCTACTCTGCTTTACGGAGCACCAGTATGGTGCTCTGTTGCAAAGTCGTATCTAAGGCACCTTCAAATCATTCAAAACAGATATCTGCGGTCCGCGTTCTTGCTTACGGTCTTCGACCGGGTCCGAGTCCGAGAACTGCACGATATGGCAAACATCGAATATATAGATCAACATATAAACAAGCTATCGTGCAAGTTCTTCAGGCATCAATCCGGAACTGCGTTTAAAATATGGCCCCATATATAAAAACACTGATTTTTTCTACAAAGAACTAAGGCCACCTTAGGTGAATTATCTCAAACCCTTCACTTAACAATTTTATTGTCCCAGCAATTTCAAATTATTGGGTTAGAACCAAAACCTTCTCACCGTGGGAGGGCCCTCCTACCGTGATCGGTCTGGGGGAGGAGTCACCCACGGCCTTATAAAAAAATGAGCTTCACACGCGTGGCGCGTGAAGCCTCATCACACAGGGTGCCGTGAGTGCTATCCCACCCGCAGGCAAGCTTTCAAGTTTCGAGCTCCAACGATCATATATTGTATATATACCCTGACCTAGGCATCTTGCATACCTATCAATGTTTATAATATTTATATATTGTACATACTCTATTTATACTACATTTACTTAACCAATTCCATTATATATGCCATATAATTGTACATATTGTATATATCATATATGTTATATGTTGTAATTGTCCTGTGTTGTCAACGAGCAGTAGGGTTTTTCTCGTTTTCCCTACAACACTACTGGCTTAAAAAAAAACCCTAAATCTCCAAACCGCAGGCACAAACAACCTTTGGCGAATTAACAATTCAAATTAATTGAAGGGCGATTGCCCATGTAATTATGCGATACCTCATTGCTGCTGAATCTAATACTAAGGGCCTACATCAGCCCACGTACGTTGATGTTTAGTTCGTGAGTGTAGGTAGTGCAGCTGTGGCGCACGACAAGAAACTCGTGACTCAAAAAACATTCTAGTATTAGATTATAAGCATTATAATGTTCAATTCTGAAAATAAATGTTTACCTATCTATCTATCTCTTATTTTGTAGGCATTTTTAGTAACATAACCTTGTATATTTTTATCCACAGTATGAGCTTCATGGCCCCATAATGGGCGCATTATTTCAAGAAAGTGAGGTGAAAAAAATACCTCATCTGAAGACGACCAAGTGAATATTATGCACATTTGTGACGATGATGAACAGCTGGACTGACAATTTCGGTAAACATAAAGAGCTCTGGTATCGATATCAGATGTTCAAAGTGTTCACGCTCAATGCACAAAAATCAATTTGGTAGAAAATATTATATACGATTTTTGTACATAATGTTCTTGATTTCTTTATCCGCCAAGGAGGATAATAACGCTCTTTGTACATTTGTATACTTGAATTTAAAGCAAATTTAAATTCAACTATTTCACTTTTAAGTATTATGAGTAAAAATGTTTAAGCATTTACCTATTCATAGGGATTTAGTTTTTTTTTTTTAACAGGTGCCTTTCTCCCACTCTCCCCTAAATGACGCGACAAGAAACGCTTGTTAAATATGTCGTTACGCATATAATAAATAATTTAATACAGACAATACTTACTTTAATATTTCCTCATGAAGATGTAGATTCTTTACCAGCTCACTTTGAAGCTGGGAATTAGATGGAGAATAATCCAGATGTTCTAAATTATTTTTCAAAACACGAAACTGGGTATACACTATTGTGCAAAACTTGGCAAACAATGAATCTGTTATGCAGGTTAAAGAAGCACATGTAAATATTCCTATTACTTGTAATACAAAAGTGAATACATAGTTTACAATATTCTGTACATCCCAAGGTTGATAACTGTTCACTGGTAATCTACAACAATGATTAACGATTTGATGGGGTGGTAAAACAATTATTATGAATTCATTACATCGTTCTTAGATGATATTTTATACGGATGCCAAGTTGTCTCCGACCGAAAAGCCAGCTGATAAGCGGTAGTAGGCAATTATAGCCGAAGTTAACCCCACCCCCTCCTAGCCGTAATGCTAGGAGGGGGTGCTGCTATAATAATAGCTATTATACGCACTCATTAGGGTGTGTGACGTTCTACTTGGACAATATGTCAACCTTAAGGGAAGGGCGCTTGGTCTTCAAGGACACCACAATATTGTATAAATTTGCCCTTGTTTCACATTGTTCAATGTAAGTATGATGTCAAAATGTAAGTGTGCTTGAATAGCTAAAAAATGACGTCAATTTTCGTATGTCGTGGTGTAATGAAAGCCGATTTACCCTATTCCTTTACTTACTGTGTATTCCCTTTTCTTCACCTTCTGTTCATTATCTGTAACCGGGTTCGCAGTACCAGTGTGGACACCCTATTTCGCCCTAAAATAACTCATCTATACACTTGGGCAACCACCCATATTTCGCTACCTAGTTGAAAACCACTTTATGCCTCTTACCAGTACTTAATTCTATTCTCAGGTATATTATATATAATTAAATGAATGTAAGGCACATCAGTTTTGTTTGATATTAATAAAACAATTGAAAGGGAGCATTTTAATAGTAGCTAAATTTATTCACTTATTTTTTTAATATGACCTCGTATCTACAACGTCAATCAGTCCTTGCACATCAAAAGAAAATGACACTGGTGTTATTATATAGACACTGTGAATTTGTTTCAGTGTATCAACTTTCCTAGAATATTATATTTTACTAGCCAGTCAAACAATTATCGATTAATAAAATAATTCAATCAGGAATATTCCGCAGTGAATTAACTAAATAAAATACGAAGTATGCTAGCACTAATTATTTAATGGGAACTCATTTAATTAACGAATACATACAGCAATAAATGTTTCCCAATATACACGCACTCTACGCCTCATTATTTAAATTAAACTTACTATCTAACTTGAGCACTGAATCGTTTACTGAAATACTCATGAAATTCGTGCAGATAGACAACGATAAATATTTTCAAATATACAAGCACTCTACATATTATGACTTAAAACTAAACTTACTGTCTATCGCTTAATGTTAACCCGGCACCTGCCATCTTCACCCTCGACGAATGACGAATTTCCACCACGTTCCTTTATTCTATTTTTCGAACCGACGACATGAATTTACTTAATTACTTAGATATTTCCACGAGCCTTTAAACTGAAAGGCACTAATTGTAGTTTGGTCAATACTGTGACCATCGTAACAGACTTGAAAAGAATCAAAGTTATATTATAAATTTCTCGGGCCCCAATCGGGCATAAGGACTCGCTGCAAGTAAAGATTATGTTAAGACTGATTTTTGTCCGATAATTTCACGCCTTTATAGCAGCTTTTTACGCAATTTTTCCCCCGAAAATCTGGAATCTGTACACCTGCACAAAGTCCACATGTGAGGTTACGCAATTGTCCCTAATTTTCGAGGAAATTCCAGTGTTAACTAGCTTTTTACATTCCAATCCAAGTATTCAAAATTTTCCATGCCCAGCTTAGGTACGGAAATTAACTCACACATGTGCAGGTTTAAAGTCCAAGCAGTTACTTGAACCTTTTAAGGTCATGACTTTTTTGTCTTTCGTTTTAATTCGCTGAGCTCTGGAAATTTGTCCTATTACACGCCCCCTTGCCAATAGTGTTCTTTTAGAACAAAGTCTGAGTACCTGGGTTTTATAGGCTTGCGTTTCATGTTGCTATTTCTTGAAGTTAGTTTCCTCTAGTTGAGTGATGCAGTCGAATAAAAATCTAAAGTATACGACACCGCGTTTTAAAATCGGATACCGAACCGTGTGAAGTTAGACGCCATGCAGTTTATTGAAAGATATTCCAATGGTAAGTGATTATTATTTTTAATTGAACCGCGTTAAGTGCTTTTGTTGTTCACTTCTATTAGGTAACATAATTAACCCCTTTTTTATTTTCGCGATTCCGGCCTTACTTCGTGAAAGTTA
Organism: Pissodes strobi; assembly: GCA_016904865.1. NCBI lineage: Eukaryota > Metazoa > Arthropoda > Insecta > Coleoptera > Curculionidae > Pissodes > Pissodes strobi. The sequence goes on from JAEQML010082074.1 coordinate 8,066, forward strand.
AACTTCAATTTGTTTATAATTTTTGTTGACCAAATAAACTTATTATTTTATTTGAACGTTTTCTGCCTGGTTTTTTGTTTCGAGACTTCATTAATTTTTGAACGATTAAAATTAAATATTTTTTTTATTTATTTTTGTTTTTAACAAATTGTTGAAACATTTCTTATAATAAATCAGGTGCTGGCCCTGGCCGCCAGAGTGGTCAGGATCGTAGGTAAGTATATAAGCAAGGGAGACTGCTTATATATTGAGTTTTACTCTCGATTATCAACATCAGTCATCAGTATTATAAATATATTTTTAATAATGTATTATCTTTGTAAAAATGCCGAAAAACATTCACCCGTAGCTACACGCGCAGCGCCACCAAAAGGAATCATGTGTGAATAACTATAAATTAAGGTGCTTTGACATCGAATAAGTATGCCTGTACAACATGTAACATAAACACCTGTAATCATGCTCTTCACCATGAAATAACGTTTAACCATAGAAATATTGTCGCTATTCCATTTTTCAACAATGTTTACATTATTCAAAGTGCATTTAAATGCAGATTAACAAGTTACAGCGTGTACCCAAATTCAGACTACCTTGACTACCTGTTGTTTTTCCAAGAAATTAAGCAGAACGTGTTACATTTGTTGAGGGATATGTTAAAAAAAAATCACAGAGCCGTTACAGCTAATATGAAAGTATTTGGCCTATATATCTACATCCAGCATACTATGTAGTGAGAAAGCGTTTTACAGAACGAATCAAATTATTGATATTTCATTCGATTTAGATATTTTATATCAATATTTTGTTGCGAGAAATGGAGGGGCAAACGTCTGAATCTCAGAAAAAAGATTTTTCTGAGATGTTTCAATTTATAGGGTGGTAAATAATTATCAGAATGGCGTGTTTTGTTTTATTTATAGGATAAGCGCTGCAGATGATACTTTATCTGGAGGTTAACATAAACAAATTCAACTGCAAAAAAAGAAGGTGACAAGTCAAATTGCTCAAACTACAGGGGAATCTCACTCATCTATACGGCCTACAAAGTCCTAGCCAATATTGTTCTAGATAGACTAACTCCATACTCAGAGAACGTCCTAGGGGAATATAAGGCTGGTTTCAGAAAATTTAGATCCACTATTGACTAAATTTTTACACTCAGGCAACTACCAGACAAAGGATGGGAGTTCAACCGTACAATGCACAATCTATTCATATATTTTCGGCAAGCATACGACTGCATTAAAAGATCCCGAATGCAGTGGCCGAATTTGCAATCCCAAGAAAACTCATCCAGATGACGAAAGCATGTATGGAAGACGGAAAACCTAGAGTGCGAATAAATAACAGGCTCTCAGATAGTTTTAAGATACGTAGCGGATTAAAACTGGGAGATGCCTTGTCACCTCTACTCTTTAATATCGCCCCCTAGAGAAAGCTACGAGGTCGGCAGAAATTCAAACACAACTCCTGACTGCCCGAGGCCCGAAATCATTGTTAGCATATGCAGATGACATTGCCTTCATTGGAGACTCCACATCAACAGTAAAAGGTATCTTTAATCGCATAGAAAAGGCTACAAGAGAAGTAGGACTCAAGATTAACGAGTAAAAGACCAAAAATATATGTGCATAAACAGATAGAAGCGCAGAGAAAGAACAGGGCAGAATGTATCAATATGCACTTATAATTTTGAACGAGTGGAGCGTTTTAAATATCTAGGAGCTACAATTACAGTCGATAACGATGTCACAGAGGAAATAAAAGGCAGAATACAAGCCGCAAATCGATGTCTGTTCTCTCTAAACAAATTTTTCAAATCAAGAACCTCAAAGGTGAAAGTCTATAAAAGCATTATATGGCCAATAATCATTTATGGATGCGAGACATGGACAATGACTAAGGCTAATAAAGGAAAACTTTTTGGTCCCCACCACAACCCTAACAGCAACCAGTATCGCATCAGGATAAACGCCGAGATTAGTCAGCTTTATAGCGACGGTGATATTGTCAAAGAAATTAAGTCCCAGCGCCTAAGATGATACGGGCATGTCCATGGACTACGAGATGACAGACTGGCGAGACTGATGTGGGAGGAGAGACCGTCGGGAAAAAGGCTTGGGAGACCACGCCAGAGATGGAAAGACAGCATCAAAGCAGATCTCACAAAAATGAATACCCCTCTGGACACGAATCTGTTGGAGGACCGGGAGGCCTGGAGGAGTATAGTGCAATCAGCCAAGATCCACCTTGGGTTCTAGAGCTTCCTTGTATGTATGTCTGTATGTATGTATGCATGTATGTATGTATGTATGTAACCGCTTTGGCAGATCTTCATACATCGATTTACCGTATTCAGTATAGAGAAAGGAAGCAGTTTTCTCTCTAAAAAAATAAGAGCAGGACTGTTTTGCGTAGGCTATAACATCAGCACTCTATTCCGTTGGATACTGGCCGCTGAACTTTATACCTTACCTACGTTATTCAAAAATATTGGATTTACCAGATATGAATTTTCCGATATATTTGCATGATATAAAAAGTTTGAAGAGTTGAATAATGTTCAGTCAATATCTATAGTATCGAAAGCAAATTTGACAAAAATAAAATTACGTGGGAAGTTATGGGGCCTATCCGTTATGCTCAATAAAAATTGAGTGTGCCAATAAGATAAGCTAATTGTTATTAACTAAAGATTGTTTTGATAATATTGATAATCATAACTGTGCTTCAGGATGTGTAAAAATGTATTATTGCTGGATTAAAGATTTATCTAGGTTAACGTCAATTCAAGTAAATTCTCACGCGGACATAAAATTTTGTGATGCTTGTTTGTCGGATTTTAAAACTCCAATATCTTTAGCTATTTACCAGAGTCAAAATTGTATATA
>JAEQML010082075.1:0-10959 GCA_016904865.1 Pissodes strobi
TGTATACCTTGTTGCATGAGCAGGAAATCTAAAGAAATTCTTCTTGGAAGAATATGTCTGGTTTCTACAAGTTCTTATTGCTTAAACACCATCGCTTTTTGCATTACACAATGTCATAATCAACGTTCGTCTCTCACAATGTCAAATATTTGACAAATACACGCCTAAGTTTCGATTTAACTCCAATAGCAATAAAATAAACCAGACGTAAAAACACGACGCCGCTGGCGGCAGTTTGACGGATTTCCTACCAAGGAATATCTTGCGCGCGGACTTGCGCAGATGCGAAAAAAGAAGATGTGATATTGCTGGTTGTTATATTTGCCGTGCTTATATCATAATATGCTATTATATATATTATAGAACACAAGCCCTAAAAATATCAACTTTTTTTTCGTTAATGTATCGAGTTTTCTTTTTTTTTATTTCTTTTTTGTAATGGACGCTATTTTAAGCGCAATGACTTTTTAAAAGGGTATTGGGTATTGGAAATAATGTTTTGAATTATTTTTAAAACACCTGTTCCATTATAATTAGTGCATCCATCGATATGTGAGACATGTTTTGTTGAATACAATTAAAATCTTAAACAATAAAGTTTTAATTTGGGAAAAGTCTTGTTGAGAGCAATTGTTATAGTTTCGGTTACAGCCGGGATTACAACAGTATCGAGGCATAATCACACTAAGTATCACTCACCATAAAACTAGCCGAAAACAGGAGAAAGACATACAATTAAACACGAACAAAAAATTATAAATTGTGCTATAAACCAACCGGCCGACCGGTTTAAACGTATTTCAAAATACGTGTAACAATGTAAATTGTATACCTAACATTATTTTATTTAGCAGCAATAACATTTGTTTTGTAGGCTTGTAAAGTTGCACTTTTAGGTACCGGATTGCTTTTGTTGCGAGTATCATTCAAATGACACTCAGAAAAGAGATCCCTATTATCATAAACAAACATCACAGAGTCGAATATTATACATACCAATAACTGTCAATATATTATATTTAACAAAAATAAGCCTACAACTTTCTTGCTGTTTTATACAAAAAATACTTCGAAGGCACTTCTTCTGCATGGACATAATTCTGCGTACATCAGACGCAATGTGTATAAAGTGCTAATAGCAGCTCCACTGCTCACATGTGTTGCGATTACATGCAAGGCATAGCAGTATTTACTGCATGCTAGGCCCTCAATGTGTGCCTTCCAATCCAGCCTCTGATCAGTCTGTACACCCAGAAAATGCACGCTATCTAAGGCCTCAAGCTCCTCACCATTGTAGGGGATTTAAACCTCATTATCAGCCCCGTTCCCAAAAGTGAGAGATTGTGTTTTCGGCACATTTAACAGCAGATCATTCTCCAGAAAATACTCATCAAGCAATAAGCAGTTTTATTGCAGCATGCACTTTATAAATAAGTACTTCATTAGTTTTTCACTCAATACAAGAGATACGTCATCAGCATAAAGAACAGTGAACTCATCAGAGACAATCGGGAGCTCATTCGTATACATAATATAAAAAAGAGGACGCATGATTCATTCCTGACGAACCTCCCTAGATACTACTACCACCTACTATGGATTGTCACAAGACACCCATCTCATCATGCTGCACAAACCTCTGGATTCGACCACTTAAATATGATACCACGCACACCATATGTGTCCATCTTTCCACATAGTAAAGTGTGATTCACAGAATTCAAGGCTTTCGAAAGGTCCATGCACATCAACTTCGTTTAATTCTTGTTCAATGTAAGTGGCATTACATTGAACATTTTTCTATGCAACCTTATAAACTTATTCCCATCAATCCCGTAACTCCTCTACTTTATTGCCTTCCTAGGATTCATAAGGAAAACTGTCCTATTAGACCTGTAGTTGCTTATAGAGATTCGCCCGCATCAAAACTTTCTTCCCGGCTAACATCGATTTTACCCCAATTAACCTGCTTTTCTAACCCTTTTTCTATTAAAAACTCTTTTCAGCTGGCACAGAACTTGTCTAATATTATTATTTCTCCAAACTCCTTCCTTGTATCCTTTGACGTTTCCAATCTATTTCCAAGCATCCTTCCTTATGAATGTTTATCCCATATACGACATTTATTGTTCTTAAATTCACATCTACCTACCCATATTATTTTAGAAATTTATTCCCTTACAGATATTGTATTAAAACAAAACTTTTTCCAAATTAATGAAAAGTTCTATGCTCAGAAGTCAGGTCTAGACATGGGTTCTAATATGTCACCTTTTCTTGCAGAAGTTTTCATGTCTTTTATTGAAAAGAACATTTCAGAAAACAACTGATATAAAAGTTTTGTTACATGTTGGTTAAGGTACGTGGACGATGTTTTCACTATTTTTACTGGTTCCGAAAATGATCTACAGGATTTTTTAAAACTCCTTAATTCCATTCATAAGTGCATTAAATTTACCTATGAAAAAGAAAATGAGGGTCATCTAGCCTTTTTAGATCTATTGATTAAGAAATCTTGCACAAATTCATTGGAGTTTGATATCTATAGAAAGCCTTCAGCAGTTATCCCTTTTTCTTCTAACCATCCTTTTAACCAAAAATTCTCAGCATTTAATTCACTTTTTCACAGACTGTTTAATATTCCTCTTTCCCCAAATGACTTTCAAAAAGAATTAAAAACTATATTTCAAATTTCTAAAAACAACAGATATCCTGATAATGTCATTAATAAAATTTATTTTAAGCACCTCAATAAATCGTTAGAGAAAAAACTTTTATGTAAAGATAATAAAGTAACAGTTTACAGAAGTATTACATATTTTGATAAATTATCCAATCATGTGGCTGAGAGTTTTTTGAGGGATTCGGATAAACATTTATGTGTGTGCTATCGTACTTCAAACAACTTATCTAAACACCTGGTTAACATCAAAGATAATATTCCAATCACCCACTCACCCACAGATCAGGCGTTTACAGACTCAAATGTTCTCATTCTGACTGTAATGTGTGCTATATTGGGCAAAGCGGAAGGATAATTGAAACAAGGGTAAAAGAACATACTAAACTAATTTAATAGTATATTATTTTATATGGAGGAAAAGTAACTTTTCCTCCAAATAAAATATGCTGTTTTTTCTTCAAATGTCGACAAATTAATGCAAAAACATTTGTTTTTAATAGTAAAAATATCTAATTATTATTAAAGATAAGTGGGTTCGCAAGGCGGCTTAGACCGGTCTCGGTGAATAGGCACAGGTTGTTGCTATAGTAATGTAACATAAAGCTGTCAGTGGACACTGTCAAAAATAATTACTTTTTTTAAGATTGCGTCTACGATTGCGTTTTAATTCCGTATTGATAAGCAGTTATTGAGTAAGTTCGATTAAATAATAACCAATTTGTTCCTAAATTAGTGATTTTTGGAAACGCAGTCACAAATTGAGTGATAAATACAATTTGTAGTTTAATAAATCTTCAGTTGTTGACGCTTATTTTGTTGTCTGTTTGTATTGTATCTATGTTGCCATGACAACACTTTTACCTCCGCCGGCGGAAAGGCGAAAAGTAAAGCTCCGGCGGAGGAAAAACGAAACTTCACGGCCGCCTACACAGTCGAGTAATGACGGATTTACTGACGTTTGAAGAAAAAATAACTTAAATAAGTTTTTGTCATACGCTCCCAAAAATAGCTTCTTTTTAGGGCTAGTACCTACAAGTCGTCATGGCAACTTTTACGGACTATTCCAAAATTCCTGGATATGTCTAAATGTCAAATTTCGAACGACATGACAAAATTGTCAATTAGTTGCTGTGATATCAAATTCTAAGCTAACTTTGTCGTACATTATGATGTTAAAAATTATGGTAAATTTGCAAATCTAGGTGTTCTGAAGAATTGCAAAAAGCGTATATATACAAATTAAATTTTGGGAGCGTATGACAAAAAATAGTGTTTGTCACAAGTACCTAAATGAAGTTTTTCAGGACTCATCTGCTATGATTCGTCCTGAAAAACTCCATTTTAGGTACTTGTAACAAGAATAACTATTATTACTAATACTTCTTCTCCATTCGCTAACCATATTATCGAGGCCAGAGATAGATTCGTACTACCGTAGGCAGACGCGGTAGTTCTTCATGTTTGCCAGAAAGGCTTAAAGTTGGACCTTCTTCTTCCTTGAAATTAATAAAGCCATAAAATCACCAGATTATATTTGTGTTAATGAACAGACTAAGTTTGATAGTAATCTATTTTTAACTCCTTAAGTCCACACAGCCTTCCGAATTCCAATAAATAATTAATACCCTTCTTGACAAAAACTAATTTTTTTTTTCACCCTTCCCCCCCCCCCCTTTTTTTTTTCTTTCTAAATTCACCCTTTTCTTAACTAATCTGCCCAACAGTATTTTCATTTCCACCAAATTACGGGGAATTACTACTATAGTACTCTGTCGGTGATCACTGATAATTCGAGCATGTTCCGCCTTCACCGTTATAGATTCCTTCTTTTTAATTCAATGTTTAAAAACCTTAGTTTTAACTGTGTTTACTAGATGTCGAGACGTATACCAATTTGTTAATTTATTTCCTTTGTCATTCTTTGGTATGTAAACATTGTAGATAAGTAGTGTGTGGTAAGTTTTTTAAAATTGTCTGTATAATTTTGACTTTTATTGTAATTTTGACGTACGTTTGTTATTTTAATGTATTTCTCTTATACAAAAATATATTTTAGAGTCTGATGATGATGAGTGAACTCATCGAAATGCATTACTCTTGATCTAAAGATTGTCATTTTCATTTGTGGAGAAAAGTCTTCCCCCTTCTTCTAACCCCCTATAATAGCAACTCCACTTTAAGAATGGACTTCTACTCACAAAAAAAATGTTACGCCTATGGTACGCCGACGGGAGAAACCTGGTGCAAGCTCGTCTTTGTGGGCGTACATAAATGAAATATAAACGAAATGTTTGGCGTGCTTCGGCCGCCATCTTCATTGCATTTTATTATTTATTTTATCCGCTCTTCACGTTAATATTTCTAATGTTGGCATGCAAGCATTTGGTAATTTATGAATGAACTACTTCATCTATTCTTTCATTATATGTCTTTGTAAAATACACACAAAAGAGCCAAAAAAATCAGGCAGCATCAAAAAGTTTCAAAATGCAGAACAGTATTACAAGCACAATAATTAAACGTAAACTAAGGGTGTTTTCTTTAATCCGTCATTGCTTCCTTAAGTAAAAATGTTTGCTTATTAGGCGATTTGTGACTTTAATAATGAGTTATTTTGAAAAAATTGAGAATTTTCAAATACTAGTTTGAGCTACCAACGAATACTTATTTTAAACACAAATACAATAATTAATTATTCGAATAAAAAATGGAACCACTTCTGAAATCTGAAATCAAAACGAAATGATGTAAAATTTTCCCTCACTATGATTACATAATAGTGACATAATATATACTATATATTATACAATAACTGAAACTTCCATCCATAAACTTTTATTGAACTAAGAGGTTTTGCATTCGATTTTAATTTAATTATTATTATTACGCATTTTAGAAAATCGTAATGTCGAAAAATCCCCAAGAAATTGTTAAAAATGCCAGAATGGCGTTTAGCAGTGGAAAGACGAAGAGTTACGAATTCAGGCTGAGTCAACTAAAGGGTGAGTACGTATTTACATGCTAGATAGTAATGTGCACAGGTCAATAAATAAAACAGAACAATTTAAAATTAAAAATTCATGACAAATACGAAAGGACCCTAGTATTTAATGAGTAATGTCATAACACATTTAGAATCAAAATTTAAAACCAATTAAAGGAAAAAATAAACGAGCTTATGGAGCATACACCAGAAGTGAAGCTTCAGCCGCACAAAAGTGAAATGGAGAATAGCTACAGGCACAGTATATTAGGTATACAATGCATATCTCTCACCATCTCTCATTGCCAATGCTCTATCTCCCCCTATACCACCGAACATTAACTATACGATAAGAAGGTTCACTCTCCGCGGCCGCACCTCAACGGTATGCCTCCTTCCCCGCGCGAGACTGGTCGAATTTCTAGGAAAGCTGGCCATAATAAGGTTTACCGGAAATAAGACATAAAATGTATTAAGTATTACACGTTTAAAATATCGTATTTTAGACAAAGAATTGTTGAATTTTTGGCTCATCATCTATATATTTATATATAGGTTGTATCAATTGTCACTAACGATATAAATCATGTATAAAAAAATCATTTGTATGCTCTTAAACCGTTTTAAAAAAATATTTTGAAAATTAAGGACTCCTAATTTGACATTAATTTTGCTTCATTTAGTTATAGACTGAAGGGGTCTAATTGGTATTAACTAATCTAGTAACCTAGATGGCATTCACCCAGAAACTCGGTTTTAAATATTTCGAACCGCACAGCTAACCTCAGCCATAGCACATTGTTCCATTTCACTCCTTCTTGCTGTATATTTCGGTGTGTAAAAAATGCCCTTCCGTTGTCAAGTAGAAATGCAGCTTAACGGAATGTTGGCTCCATGGCCTATACTTTTGACCCTTCAAGGTGTCGAGCACGCAAAGCAGTAGATGTGAACTGAACCCCTTCAAGCACAGACAGAAATGCCTCGGGGAGAAACCACGGCCACTATACGATAGCCACGTTGTGCCCCAAAAAGGAGCCTCTACAAAACGCGTGTTCACTCGACCGAAGACGAAACGGAAGTCTCTTCTTGTGGTTATAAAGCGAATCAACAAATATTTGACTGCTGTTTATTATGGTGCACAAAATATGTCATCTAGCCGAAATTTACTGAGCGTACCAGTAGTGACAACTTTAATCTATAAATAGAATCGTAAATCAAAACATATTCCAGGATTTTTAGAATTCATTCAAATATAATATATTCACTCAAAAATAACGTTGTCCGAGGCCATAAATACCCATACTCAATTTTTTATTGACATTTTTACATGTGGGTCCTGCAATAGATCGCAAAATATAAGCTAGCCTGCAACAAGTTTCTCAGGGTCAGGGTGACACACTCGAGAATGCTTACCGAGATAGTTGTTCAAAATTCCGCTAGATGACACCGCTCTCAATTGAAACTTATTGCAATGTAATTTAAGGAGCCGCTAAATCTAGCGCAAATGTTAACAATGTTGCTAAATAAAATTTCTCGCTCCCAACCTGCAAAAACTAACAATCATTTTTTACACATAGCCTTAAAAAAATAATAAAAAAACATGTCTTGCCACTGGAATCGAACCCGAGCCGCCGTATCACAAGCACAGAATCTGACCGCTACACTAAAAGACCTATTGACAGCAATTCGTTGGACCGTAGTGAGATTGGTTATTCTGATACATCGTACTGCGCATGCGATAGAATTGACAACATTGACAACATTTGCATTAGATTTAGCCGCCCTTCATAATTTAATGATGGTGGGATTTTTGAAGAAAATATCGGATATTTTTGCTGGTGTCTAGGACAATTTGATCTAAAGTAGAGCGTTATTCTGTTTTGTGCGAATGAAGTTTTTATAATGGATAGTTTTTGTTTCGTCTAAAAAATAAATAATAATTAAAGACTTTGGTCACCCACTAAGAACCCCAAGCTTACCCCCTAAATAATACTAGGGTCGAACCCAAAGCAAACGCCATTATAATGAGAAAGACCCAGCCATAATATACACGTAGCGAATTTTAAAGCTTGTCGGCAAACGTGCGGTGTGCGCGTCCCTAATACACGGTGCAGGCCTGTAGGCTATTCCCCGTTTCCCTTTTGAGCGGATGAAGTTTCACTGCTGGCGTGTCGTCCACTAGCACACTAATTTTCTTTTAAATCTAGGACTTCGGAAATTCCTTGAACAAAACGAGAAAAGGATAGTGGAAATTCTAGCCAAAGACAACAGAAAACCGAAGTTCGAATCTTACTTGGGCGAGATAAATTATATGAAGGGCGACATTCAAAATGCGATAGATAATCTAAAGGAATGGATGGAACCGACTAAACCATCCAAACCTCTGCCTTTTATACTTGATCAGGTTCGTTTTTAAAATATACATTTTTATAAAATTTCGTTTATACTATGCATGGTATTCCGTGTTTATGCGTAGAGGATATCGTAAGGATCAGCTATAAAAAACATATTTTTATGCAAATAATATCCACTTTTTCTAGGTCCAGATTCATCCAGAACCATATGGAGTAGTACTCATAATAGGAGCGTGGAACTACCCTTTTGCTCTCACTATTTCCCCATTGGTCGGGGCGATAGCGGCCGGGAATTGCGCCGTTTTGAAACCGTCCGAGATCGCTCCTTTATCCGCCAGGTTGCTGGAAGAGGAACTTCCCAAATTTCTGGATAACAGTTGCTATTTCGTTTATAATGGCGGCGTTCCTGAAACGACAGCAATATTAGGTACAGATTTTGATAAAGGTATTTGAATCATTTGCTAATTCGATGGTGTAGATGACAAAAAAGATTTTGGTTCTGGGTTTAGGTTTCCAGATTCGCACCCGACCCTTTAAATTCGCGATTCGCATTCGAGTTTTCATATTAAACACCGCCATCGGAATACTACTAATTTTTCTGAAAAAACGTGAAAAACATAAATTCAGAAATGGAAAATATATATTTTTTGAAAAATAAAAAATATATTATTTTCAGCTAGTGAAAATTGTAAACAGTTACAGATTTGGAGGAAAATATAGATAATAGCTAAATCAATGGCATTGATGACGTAAAAACTTTAGATTTTCGCTAGAAGAACCTGATTTTCAGAAAATTGGGATTCAAGAATTCATTTATATTGCGAATTAAAAATTAACGAAGTATCCTATCAAAATTCTGTTTTCACTAGTCGCTGCAGAACGCACGATTCCATTAAGAATTTCATCGAATTGGAAATTGACATCTAAAACGCGGGCGGGAGATCTCTAGCATGTCAACTACCAGCTTAGGCTACCAGAAATATTGGTCAGTTCTCAAAAAAAAGTCTACGAGAGAAATGTTCAAAAAGCATTTAAGAAAACAGGCTTACAACCACCTGAGTTGCTTAATTCTACAGAGTTTAATTTCGCTGCTCATTGTTACTAACAGATTTTTGAATGTGAATGATTTTCCAGATATGCCTGAAATGTCTACTAATATGAAACTATTTACTACTGAGCTTAATATGTGAAAAGAAGAATGAATTGGAATTGTCAGAGAATAACTACTTCAATCCTAATCAACCATCAACTTCTGGTGGAAATTCTAGTAGCAAACATTCTGGAGGTCCTAACTTAGTCCTTGGGCCTTAACCCAAGGTGGACATAAAAAAGAAATAGAAAAGCGAACTGTTTATACAGAAACCTCCGATTCACGGATCAGAGAATACATAAAATTAGAGAAAGAAAGAAAACAAGAAGTGACAGAGAAACGGAGAGTAAAAAGAGATTTAGCCGTTACCGATTTATCGAATCAACCAACAAAAATAAAGAATGTTAGGGCAAACAATTCATCGAGTGATTCTGATGTTTCTTTAAATGATGTTAACTCTTATACTCGCGATGACTTAAAATCATTTGTTGTCCACTGTATAGGTCAAATAAAAAAGTAAATGGTCCTGTATTGAATATAAAATTCATGCGAAAAAAGGATTTTGATGTTGAAGATATGACGGACATATATTTTTCAGATGTTATTGCCAAACTCCATACACCGTTCAAAATTGGAACAGCGAGAACTGCATCATTATTCACCTTTAATTACACGCTGACGAGGCTCTCATGACCAACAGCCTCCCGGAATAAGGACCAAGCGCATACGCAAGGCTAGCGGAGAAGCTACGCAGAGAGGACAATCCTCGTCTTGAAGATGATAAAAACATCCTCCTCGAAGAGAAAGAATATCTTAGTGACGGGCAGGAGGATGCAGAAGGCACTGTGAGTAACCACTGCATTAAAGGCTTCAAAGCAACCCTAGTTTTCATTCTCATGGAAATGTTCATGCTAAATAACAAATCCGGAGTAAGTTCCCCGATCCGATCTTTGAGAAGAGCAAGTATGAACAGTGATGTGAAATTTTAAATCTTCCGTTAACAACGCACCAAAATGGGTACCTAGAACGTGTGAACTATGGCTCAAACCGGAAAGGTACAAAATTCTATTAAATAAATGGAACGATTCAGAATCAAAGTTCTAGGAATAAACACAATCAGATCGCCGAATTCAAATTATTGTCATATTGAAGAACATCGAATATACTACTCTGGATCCTTCAAAAAAATAATATGAACATGGAGCAGGAATCATTGCATAAAATGTTTCGAAATTTATACCCGTTAATGAAACAATAATGTTAGTTCAAATAAAAGCAGAGCCTGCAAATGTTAAGATTCTACAAGTGTATGCACCCACAAGTGCAAGTGAAGAAGGCGAAATAAACAATTTCTATGCTCAAATAACCTCCCTCATCAAATATATTCCTGCAGAAGAAGTCTTTATAATAAAGGTTGGACGAGGACGATCAGAAAACCATATCGGACGTCATGGACATGGAGAGAGAAATGAGAGTGGAGAAAAGCTTTGTACGTCTACAAGCGAGAATCATTTGGGTGCAATGAGCTACTTCCTCGCGATTATATACCTGGAAATCTCCAAAAGACCGAAAAGATGGAGCAATTATACGGAACCAAATCGATGACATAATGGTTGATCAATGATACAGAAATAGTTTCAAAACAGCTCACATATATCCAGGAGCCGATATAAATTCTGATCACAACTTCTTGGTCACCGAGCTCAGAATACAGTGGAAGCAAATAAAAACAAAATACAACAAAATATGACAATGATCCAGAAGAAAGATCGCAAGTCATAGACATGATGAGTAACGCTCTGCTTGATGCAAAAACCAGCTCAGCGATTGAAGATTAAATAAGTATAAT
>JAEQML010082076.1:0-10959 GCA_016904865.1 Pissodes strobi
GATATAATCAGAAACTTAAATTACAACGTTAATTTGAGCAGACAATGAGCAAAAATTATAAATAATTACTGTTACTCAAGATATCCTTTTGTTACTTTAAAATACAAAATTCAATAGAAAATAATGACTGAAATATAAAATTCAAAAGAAAATAATGGAATGACGTTCCAATTCAGTGACTCTCGGTAAATTTAAATAAAAGGTAACTTTGAATTTCATAATAATAACCTCTAACAACGAGTCTTATAACTCAAAATAAGTAATTACTATTACTTTTATTTAGCCCCTTGGCACATAAACGAAAATTGAGCACAATTGCGCCTCAATTTAATTAAAGATAAAGATAATATAATCACTATCTCGCATCGAGATAGAAATTTAGATAAAAGATAAAACCAGATAAATTTACATATGCGAGATTAACCTCTCATAAATGCAAAGTAATGTCGGTACATCAGGATTGAGACTAGACAGGGCGAATGCTAATAATTATATGCTTGATGTAATAAATAAAACCAGCAACACTACGAGGGAAAACTCGGAGAAATTCTACTGAAAATTCAATTTACTACCTTTGCAGGATAATATAGAATTTGCTCCGATAATTAATCCAAATAATACTGTTCAATTTGAATGAAAATACGTAAAATAATGTGCGTGACCACTGAACGATAAAAAAATTACGATCTCCCTAAGTTTGGACTAAGCCTCTTTCAAATTACATGAATTTGATTAATGAGAGACGCAAATATTCACCAATAAATCGGTAATATTACCCAAAAGGTCACAACAATAATTAAAAAATATTGAAGATGTAAGCTAATTAAAAGTGGAATATAAAAATGCTTAATTCTTGCTTTAGTCAAATAAGACTAAGCGAATCATAAACAAATATTAATTATGTATTTAAAAATGAAAGAATTAGTTAATTATATTGCAAGATGAATTAAATATTTCAAAATTAAACAACCAGCAATCACCCGTCAACGTCTCAACACAAGATAAAACATCTCGTATTCAAAATTCAAAACGTTGGACAAAATTATGTTTGCCGGTGTTTTATTGGCTAATTTATGACATGTATGTAAAATGTAAAATTATCAAAATCGGACACATTTCTTCTGCGCGGCAAAACAATGTGGTTTCTAATGTGAGATTTCCACAAATTATTCTTTCGACATTTTCTGGATCCTATGAAGACTGGTTGGAATTTCATGATATTTTTCACTCTCTTATACACAATATAACACAATGATTTAGATGAGGTTCAGAAATTTTATTATCTTAAGTCGTGCATAAAAGGGTGATGCTGCTAACGTTTTAAAATCGTTAGAGGTATCGGGTTCAAATTATTCAGTGGCATGGAGCTTATTAAATCATCAATTTGAGAATAAACGTTAAATCACAAACAATCATATCAAAAATATTTTAGATTTTAATATTATAGCAAAAGAATTACCAGCAGCACTACGTGCACTGAGAAGATTTAAGGTGTCCTAAGGGGCTCGGCCACCCAGTCGAGTTTTGGGATACTTCAATTATTCAAATAATTATAACTAAATTTGATCATGTGTCACGAAAGAAATGGGAGCAAGTAGACATACAGGGTGATTATCCTACCATGAAGGCGTTTACAACTTTTTTGAAAAAACTATGTGATTTGCTTGAAGCCATGCAAGCAAACTGCATTAGTAAAAATGATTCTCGTGTGCGAGATAAGCCATACAAACTCGTATTATTCTGGTTTGGACTCTGTATATGAATTTTGCAAAAAATCTCATTCTATTTATAACTGCCCTGATTTTTTTAAACTTAGTCCAAAATCTCGTATAGATGAAGTGAAAAAATTAAACTTGTGTTTTAATTGTTTAAGAAAAAATCACCTTTTAAAGGACTGTACTGCAGTTGCATGTAGAAAATGTAGTAAACACCATCATACTCTGCTCCATCTTGAAACGCAAAATTATAATGAGTCAAATGAAAGGCCTAAAGTTCCGGAACCTTTATCAAAGTCACCTTCGGGTACAATTAAGGAGAATACAAATAACACACTGACTTATCATTCGTTAAGTTTTAGAAATCCTAATCAAATCTTACTAGCTACAGTTATTGTTTTGGTGAAAAATAATCTTGGTGAAATGATATCCTGTCGCGCACTTCTTGACTGTGGAAGTCAATCAAATTTTGTGACACAGAATCTTTGTGATCGTTTAAATCAACACAGAGAACCCTGTAGCTCTGTTGTGTCTGGTATCTCAGAAAAATTAGCTAACATTCGTTTTAAAGTTAATGTTGAAATGTACTCGGGGCATAATGGTTACAAAACCAAGTTATCTTGTTTAATGATGCAACAAATAACAGAGAAGCTTCCATCTTTATCTTTCGATTCAAGAACTTTAGACATCCCATCCCATATTCAATTAGCAGATCCTACCTTTTTTGTACCAGGCGATATTGATATTCTAATAGGAGCATCTATTTTTTGACATATGTTGTGTGCTTGTCAAATAACATTGGGCCAAGGTAATCCCATCTTAACTAAAACTTGTTTTGGCAATTATCTTTTTAACTCGAATCCTATATCTTATCGTGTTTTGAATAGCCTATCTTATCATTGTGTTGAAAAATCTATAGATTGGGACATATCAAGGTTTTGGGAAATCGAAGAAGCTGAAGGTATTAAAAGGGAGAGCAAAGAAGAATCTTTAGTTGAGGAATGTTTTGTAAAAAAATGTTGAAACATCAGAGAGTGGACGTTTTATAGTCAAAATACGTTTCAAGCAAAATGTGTGTGATTTAGGTGAATCTCGTGAAATAGCTTTGAAGCGTTTGCATGGACTTGAGCGAAAGTTATCAAAAACCTATTTCTGTACCTGAGACAACAATATGTTTCTTTTTTGGTTGAATACGAAAAATTGGGACACATAACCGAAATAAAAGAATATCGCATCCCTACCAAATCTTGTTATCTCCCACACCATTGCGTGGAAAAGCAATCTAGTACCACCACAGAGGTACGAGTCGTGTTTGATGCTTCATCTAAGACTAGCTCTGGTTTATTATTACATGAAGTACAGATGGTGGGACCAGTCATTCAAAAGGACTTATTTACTCTAATCCTTAATTTTCGTACATTCAAATATGTTCTCACTGCTGATTGTGAGAAAATATATCGTCAAGTGTTATTAGCTCAGTCCGATAGAGATTATTACCGTATCTTCTGGAGAACTAATCCCAATGAAGAAGTTGGGTGCTTTGTTTTGAACACCGTAACTTACGGAACCGCTTCTGCTAGCTATCTATCTACCAGAGTACTTAAAGAAATAGATATTCTGTATGAAACGGAGTATCCTTTAGCTTCTCATATCATTCAAAATGACTTTTACATCGATGACTTCGCGGCAGGAGCCGAAACAGTTGAAGAACTTTCGCAGATTAAAAGCGATATTTCGTTTATACTTTAAGAGGGTGGATTTTCTCTGGGGAAATTTCTATCGAATGAACTTTCTTTAATTCTTTCTAGTGATGACATAAATTATCACTTTGACAAAACCAATGTCCAATCGACCCTAGGCATAGTATGGAATCCTAATCCAGATGTTCTGAAATATAAAATTCGTGAATTTGGCAAAAATACTTCTGTTACCAAACGTACAGTCTTATCTTTAGCCTCGCAAATATTTGATACTTTAAGATTGTTATATCCAGTGATTATAATTGCGAAACTTATTATACAACGTTTATGGCAATTAAAATTGCCATGGGATGTCAGTGCCGTTGCAAGTCAAAAAGCATATGGTGCGTGCATCTATCTGCGCAGTATCGATCTTTCTGGCAATATCAGTATTAATCCTCTTTGCGCTAAATCCAAGGTCGCTCCGATTAAAAGTTACTCTTCCCAGACTCGAACTTTGTGCCTGTCTTCTATTGGCAAATCTAAGCCATAAGGTCAGATCTTCTTTGAATATTAATATCTCTGAATGCCTTTATTATTCTGACTCTACTGTAGCATTATCTTGGTTAAAATCAGAACCTGTAAGATTGAA
Organism: Pissodes strobi; assembly: GCA_016904865.1. Taxonomy (NCBI): domain Eukaryota; kingdom Metazoa; phylum Arthropoda; class Insecta; order Coleoptera; family Curculionidae; genus Pissodes; species Pissodes strobi. The sequence continues at coordinate 4,047 of JAEQML010082076.1, forward strand.
GATATTTGTTGGAAACAAAAAATGCAGCAGCTTACAAAGATTGAAGAATGGCATCATATCAAATCTGAGGAAAATCCCGCGGATATGGTTTTGCGTGGTGTTGATCCTAAAACTCCACATATCTCTTCTTTATGGTGGAATGGTTCTCCATGGCTTGCTTCTGATTTTGCTGAATAGCCCATCGACAATATTAGGTTGAGCGAAGCTGATGCTCCCGAATCAAGACCCCAAATCATAGCTTTAGTTACTTTGGTTGATGAATTTAAACAATGCCATCCTTTCTCATCCTTTCAAAAAATGTGTCGAGTGTTTGCTTATGATTTCAGGTTTATCTCAAACTTAAGATCCGAACATAATATACGTGTTACAGGTAACATCTGTAGAAGATTTAATGCTATCCTCACAATATCTAATTGGTCTAGCTCAAAGGCAAGCGTTTTCACCTGAAATAAATGCTTTATCTTATGACAAAGCTCTACATTCCAGAAGTAAACTGTTAAATTTAAACCCTTTCATCGACCAGAATAATTTGCTAAGAGTTGGAGGTAGATTGATTAACTCTCATTTTGATACTGATAAAGTCCATCCTATTATCTTACCAAATCACCATGACATATCCAGGTTAATAGCTGTAGATGAACACAAAAAACTTATGCATTGTGGACCACAGCAGTTACTATTTTCTCTTCGAGAGAGATACTGTCCATTGTCGGGCCGCAATTTAGCGAAAAAGGTTGTTCATAACTGTGTCGTTTGTTCACGTGCAAATCCTAAGCCTTTATACCAAATAATGGGCGCGTTGCCTAAAGAGAGACTAAGTGGTTCTTATCCCTTTCAAACTATTGGTGTGGACTATGCTGGTCCTTTCCAATTGCGTGATCGTATAACCAGGAACTTTAAAATGACCAAAGCATATGTGGCTATATTTATATGTTTTCTTACTAAAGCCATTCACATAGAACTAGTGGCCGATCTTACCTATAACTGTTTTATAGCAGTACTCCGCAGATTTATAGCCAGAGGCAAGCCATATTCCATCCACTCTGATAACGGGACAGATTTTGTCGGGCCAGTTAGAGGATTTAAGTAAATTTCTAAATGATAATTAAAACCAGAAAACTATATTTTATTTTGCTGCGAATGAAGGAATCAGAAGGTGTTTTATACCACCAAGAGCAGCGCACTTTGGTGGATTATGGGAGTCAGGGGTTCGTAGTATCAAAGTATATGTAAACTAGTAAGTTCACTCAGCGGTAAATCCTTTGATATAATTCAGCCACATTCTTTTATATCAAGTGACAACTGGAGATGACCGATGCGCTGCGTAAGTGTCCGATTGATTTGTGTGGCTTTCTCTAGTCAGAGATGTATTCAGGAGATTTTATGCACTCGTACCGAAAGACCTACTGAGTGCCGACCGGGTGAAAAATCAAGTGAAACTGAGCAAAGTTGTAAAAATAATTTCATAGAAGGAATTTAAAAAAAAAATGCTATACGGGGTGTCATTTTTAGGTGATACCACTGTTGCTATCTCAGAATCTAACAAGAATTTAACAACACTGCAAATCGATCTTGAAAAGGCATCAATAATGGCAACTTTCTAATTTAATCAACTTAGTAGCTTTGACCGTTTCAAAGATAGCAATAATAGTGAATTATCTAAAATATATTTAAAAATATATAATAATATAATACATCGGAATCTCATTTTTACTACACTTCTTTGGTTTCATGAAAGTGATTTTTCAAGGCCCCGTTATGACATGGTTTATGTTTTCGTCTCGCGTTACGGCATTTTTGTATCGTTGTTTGGACGACTAACCAAAACTAACCAAATCAATCAAAATTGATTGTACCGTATCGGCACCGGTTCAAATGACTACAATAAGCTGCGACTAAGTGAAACTAACCAAAACTTGATTCGACGATTAACCAAAACTAACAAAATCTATTAAAATTGATTGTAACGGGTTCAAATTACTAAAATAAGTTGAAACTAACCGAAAGTTCATTAGAGGACTAACCCAAACTAACCAAATCTATTCAAATTGATTATAACATATCGGAACAGATTCAAATAATTAAAATAAGTTGAGACTAAATGAAACTAACCCAAAGTTGTTGACGAATAACCCAAACTAACCAAATCTATTAAAATTGATTTTAATCTATTCTGAAAAGCTTGAAATGACTAAAATAAGTTGAGAATAAGTGTAGCTAACCGAGAGTTGATTGAACTACTAACCCAAACTAACCAAATCTATCAAAATTGATTATAACGTATCGGATGACTAAAAGAATTTAAGACTAAGTGAAACTAACCGAAACTATCTTAAACTAACCAAATCTGTTAAAATTGATTATAATGTATCGGAACCGCTTTAAATGACTAAAATAAGTTAAGAATAAGTGAACTAACGGAAAGTTGGTTCGACCACTAGCCCAAACTAACCAAATCTATTAAAACTGATTATAACGTGTTGGAACCGGTTCAACTGACTAAGGTATAAGTTAAAACTAAGTGAAACTAACCGAAACTTGATTCGACGATTAACCAAAACTAACAAAATCTATTAAAATTGACAATAACGTATCGTAACGGGTTCAAATTACTAAAATAAGTTGATACTAACTGAAACTAACCGAAAATAGATTGGAGGACTAATCCCAACTAACCAAATCTATTAAAATTATTTATAACGTATCGGAACCGCATTAAATGACTAAAATAAGTTGGGAATAAGTGAAACTAAACGAAAGTTAAATCGACAACTAGCCCAAACTAATCAAATCTATTAACATTGATTATAACGCATCGGAATCGATTCAACTGATTGAAATAGTTAAGACTAAGTGAATCAAACCAAAAGTTGAATCGAGGACTAACCTAAACTAACCAAATCTATTAAAATTGATTATAATGTATCGGAACCGCATTAAATGACTAAAATAACTTGAGAATAAGTGGAACTAACCGAAAGTTGGATCGACGACTAACCCAAACGAACCAAATCTATTAATATTGGTTATAACATATTGGAACCGCTTTAAATGATTGAAATAAGTTGAGAAAAAGTGAAACTATCCGAAAGTTGAAGCGGCGACTAGACCAAAGTAACCAAATCTACTAAAATTGATTATAAAGTATCTGAACCGGTTCTAATGACTAAAAGATGTTGAAACTAAGTGAAACTAACCAAAAGTTGATTGAACGACTAACCGAATTAGGTTGGTTAGTTCGGGTTAATCGTCGATTCAACTTTCGGTTAGTTTCACTTAGTCTCAACATATTTCAATCATTTGAACCGGTTCTAAGACGTTTTAATCAATTTTAATTGATGTTATTAGTTGGGTTAGTCACCAAATCAACTTTCGGTTAGTTTCTCTTAGCCTTAAATTATTTTAGATATTTGAACCGGTTCCGATACGTTATAAACAATTTTAATAGATTTGGTTACTTTGGATTAGTCATCCAATAAACTTGCGATAAGCTTCGCGTAGTTTCAACTTATTTTAGTCATTTGATCCGGTTCGGATAGGTTATAATCAATTTTAATAGGTATGGTTAGCTTGGGTTAGTTGTTGATTCATCTTTCGGTCAGTTTCACTTATTCTCAACCTATTTCAGTCATTTGAACCGGTTCCGATACGTTATAATCAATTTCAATAAATTTGGTTAGTTTGGGGACGAATACAATCAACTTTCGACTAGCTTCACTTAGTTTCAACTTATTTTAGTCATTTGAACCAACTCCGATACATTATAATCTATTTTAATAGGTTTGATTCGTTTGGGTTAGTCGTTGATTCATCTTTTGGTTAGTTTCACTTATTCTCAACTTATTTTAGTAATTTAAAGCGGTTCCGATCCGTTATAATAAATTTCAATAGATTTGGTTAGTTTGGGTTAGTTTGGGGGCGACTACAAGCAACTTTCGACTAGCTTCACTTAGTTTCAACTTATTTTAGTCATTTGAACCTGTTCCGATACGTTATAATCAATTTTAATAGATTTGATTACTTGGCATTAGTCGTCGATTCAACTCTCGGTTAGTTTCACTTAGTCTTAACTTATTTTATTCATTTGAACCAGTTCCGATATGTTATAATCAATTTTAATAGATTTGTCTAGTTTAAGTTAGTCGTCTATTCAACTTTCGGTTTATTTCACTTAGTCTCAAATTATTTAAATCATTTGAACCGGTTCCGAGACATTATAATCAATTTTAATAGATTTGGTTAGGTTGGGTTAGTCGTCCAATCAACGTTCGGTTAGTTTCACTTAGTTTCAACTTATTTTAGTCATCTGAATCGATTTCGATACATTATAATCAATTTCAATAGATTTGGATAGTTTGGGTTAGTCGTCGATTCAACTGTCGGTTGGTGTCAGTTATTCTCAACTTATGCTAGTCATATAAAGCGATTCCGATACTTTATAATTACATTTGGTTAGTTTGGATTAGTCGTCGATTGAACTTTCGGCTAGTTTCACATAGTCTCAACTTATTTTACTCATTTGAACCGGTTCCGTTACGTTATATTCGATTTTAATAGATTTGGTTAGTTTGGGTTAGTAGTCCAATCAACTTTCGGTTAGTTTCACTTATTCTCAACTTATTTTGGCCATTTGAAACGGTTACAATACCGACGTCATTATCAATTCTAATAGATGTGGTGAGTTTGGGTTAGTCGTCGATTCAACTTTCGCTTACTTTCACTTATTCTCAACTTATTTTAGTCATTTAAAGCGGTTCCGATACGCTATAATCAATTTCAATAGGTTTGGTTAGTTTGGGTTAATCGTCGATTCAACTTTTGATTAGTTTCACTTCGTCTCAGCTTATTTTAATCTTTGAATCGGTTCTGATACGTTATAATCAATTTTAATGGATTTGATTAATTTGGGTTAGTCATCCAAAGAACTTTCGTCTAGTTTCATTTAGTCTCAACTTATTTTAGTTATTTGAACCGGTTCCGATACGTTATAATCAATTTTAATAGATTTGGTTAGTTTGAGTTTGTCGTCGAATCAACTTTGGGTTAGTTTCACAGTGCCAAAATATATTTAATATTTACAAAGCATTCCATTATCGTTATATAATATCAAAGACAATACTACTCCGTAGTAGTATTGTCTTTGATAATATGTACTTATAAAAAAAAATCTGACACCTAGACGATTTTTCCGGTCTTCCTCCTTCACCTAATTTTATTAACATATCTATTCACTAATCCGACTATAGATTTTTCCTATTTGCCTTTGTATTTTTCATTGCTTCGTATATATTTCCACCGAAGTCCGAATAAAATATTAAAATAGAAATAAAATTAAGGATTTTCACAAATCCGATTCTGTTCTGAACACTCTGCCTACATACGAGCGACTGATTAAACTAAAACGCTCCACATGCTGCCAACAATCTGCGGATTTTCGACGGCTGGCAGAAAATATTTGGGGGAGTGGAGCTACTAGTTTACATATATTTTGGTAGTATAAAATCACATTTGAGTAAGGTCGTTAGAACATCAGCACTTATATATGAAAACCTTTTAACCATATTAACGCAAGTTGAGGCAATTCATAACTCCAGGCCGCTATATCCCAATGTCCAGATCCTTTCGATTTAAATCCTATTACACCCTCTCACTTCCTTGTCGGGCGTTCACTAACATCATTGCTGAGCCAACTTCTACAATGTATATCTGACACTCGTTTGGATATCTATCAAAAAATCCAGGCTTATGCGGTTAAAAGATAGATCAAGGTGCTTTAGATTTTCAACTTCCGCTAGAGCATCTATAGGTAATATTTGTAAATTGTTATGATCAAGTTTCAAATATTCTAAGCTAGTCAAATTTTCAAACGCTTTTTCAGTCAAAACAATTATATCATTGTTACTAATATCAAACTTTTCCACAGTTGATCCTAAAATATTATCATCGATTCGTTGAATGTAATTATGACTAATATTGAGAATTTTGACGCTTCTAATTTTTGGTAAAACTTTTATTATATTTTTTGATAGAGAAATTTCATCAGCTGATATTATATCAACATTATTTATACCTATGTGTTCAATCATGTTATTAGATAGATCAATATTGCTAATATGATTACCTTGTAGTTGATGAAAATCGAAATCAATCAACTGATTTAGATTTAGATTAATAGTTTCAAGAGTTAATTTATTACATAATACATACTGTGCCAATGTCTTTGATCATATTTTGAGACAAATCTACATATGATATGAAATTTTGAGAGCAAATTGGATTTTGTTGGGTTTAGGGAACGACGAAATAAAAGTCTAGATTTTGTTAAAAAGCCGACGCTTCGCCAAATATATTAGCTTCTTCAGTTCGTTTTAAAATTCTAGACCCATGTCCATAATAGATATAAGTGTAAAAGGAAACACATTTAGGTAAACGGGACATTAATATTGTTTATAAATGGATTTATAAACAATATTAACCAAAGATATGTGTGTTGTATATGTCACTGAATTTTAACAAATTTTAATAATATCCATGTATTGTCCCGTTTACCTAAATATGTTTCCGTTTACACTTATATCTATTATGGACATGGGTCTAGAATTTTAAAACGCCCTGAAGAAGCTAATATATTTGGCGAAGCGTCGGCTTTTTAACAAAATCTAGACTTTTATTTCGTCGTTCCCTAAACCCAACAAAATCCAATTTGCTGCAAAAATTGTATTGGAACGTAAAAATCAATTTCGAAATTTTGATACTCAAAAATTCCTTGCGAAATGACCATTATTTTATTTTTACTAAGATCTAAGATTTTCAGGTTCAGCAATCCAGAGAAACTATGCTCTGCTATAGTGGAAATTAGATTTTCGGTTAAATTTAAAGTTTCAAGTGCTGTTGCTGAGCTAAAAACTCCGCT
>JAEQML010082077.1:0-10958 GCA_016904865.1 Pissodes strobi
CATGAAAATTTCGTATTATTAATACTATCATACTTAAAAAACAGAGAGCAAAGAGTTGTTATTAGGAGACATTCTTCGCCATCATTTTCACCCACCTCAGGTGTACCTCAAGGATCCAGTCTGGGCCTATTACTGTTTTTACTGTACATGGTGTCCCAAATTCGAGCCTCATCATTGGGATCTCGGAAACTAGAAGAGATACGAGGTTGGTTAAATGGAGGCAAAGTTGCGCAATTTGATGCTGATCAAATACCACATCAAAAGTTAAAAAATTCCGAATACTTCCGAAGATATTTAGAAAAAAGCGAATATTCGCGATTTCATTTTTATTTTTTATGACTCTATTTGAGTAGATATAACAAAATAAATTTCACATTCTCATTGCTACTTTTTCTGTTCTACAAGATGGTGTTATCAGATTTTCAAACCGTCGTTTCGTCTTTGAGCTGCCATAATCAACTTTGTTTTTTTAAATACGGCCCTGGATTTTTTATTACGGACTTTAAGAGCTTCTAATGTCCCAAAACCAAAGATGTATCACACTTATTCGAAAAATTAATTTTAATGATTTCCTGGTAAAATCTTTCCAAAAATATGTTTCTGTCTCTCTTTAACACATGAGGTCTTATGGAAAATTACATTAATATAAATTTTTCGAATAAGCGCAATACATCGTTGGTTTTGGAACTTTAGATGCTCTTAAAATCCGTAATAAAAAATCCACGGCCGTATTTAAAAAAACAAAGTTGATGATGGCAGCTCAAAGACGAAACGTCGGTTTAAAAATCTGATAACACCATCTTGTAGAACAGTAAAAGTAGCAATGAGAATATGAAATGTATTTTGTTATATCTACTCAAATAGAGTCATAAAAAAATTAAAATGAAATTGCGAATATTCGGTTTTTTCCAAAAATCTTCATAAATATTCGGAATTTTTAAACTTTTAAGATGGCATTTTCATCAGCATCAAATTGCACAACTTTGCCTCCATTTAACCGACCTCGTATCTCTTCTAGTTTCTGATATTCCAATGATGAGGCTCGAATTTGGGACACCCTGTACATATATAGTATTACTTCTGTAATTAAAAGTGCGACATATTTACTGTACGCTGATGACCTTAAAATTTATCATCAAATAAATACAGTGGATGATTACATCAAATTGCAACTAGATATTGATAGTATAGTAAAATGATCAAAAGAAAACAAACTTCATTTCAATATTTCTAAATGTGCTGTAATCACCTATTCACTTCAACTATTTAATGTGTGGGCATGGATTGACCAGGCTGATAGAGGTGAAAGATTTGGGAGTTACATTTGACTCACAATTTAATTTTAACTCCCACATAAATGATATAGTAAGGAGAGCAATGCAAATGTATGGTTTCATAATAACAAATACCAGATAATTCTTTGAATCACATTGCATTAAAAAGCTTTATATAGCTTTGGTTCGTAGTACTTTAGAATACGGTAGTGTGATTTGGAACCCGGGCTACCAGTGTTACAGGTATATGATTGAGCGGGTTCAAAATAGAATTGTTCGGGTCATGTATTATAAGGAACTTAAAACTTATGATCCATTTGTTTCTGTTACCTGGCTTTGTAAAAAGTATAATTTTCAAAGATTGGATGAGAGGAGGAAAATAATTGACTTAATTTGTCTGTGTAATATAATACAAGGTCGAACAGATAACTCAAATTTTCTAAGTAGAATTAGTTTCACAATACCAACACATAACACTCCGAATTTATTAACTTTTTATCTACCATTGTTAGCGACCAACAACAGACAATTGAACTCACCTCTCTATAAGCTTTGTAATTCCTATAACGATGTACAAACTAAAGTAGACTTGTTTTGTGAGTCTTATGGTTCCTTTAAAAATAAACTGGCTAATGTGTTTTTCTAGCTCTGGTAGATACTAAGCCCTTTTTTGACCATCCCTGGTGATTTGAATTAAAATTTAAATATCTGTTTGTATGTGTAGGTTTTCTGTATATTTTTGTTTCGAAACTATTCAAGTCTTTTTTTATAAGAATGTCAAGAAATGAAAGTTGTTCATTAATTTCTCTTTCTATAGTGAATTGGATTGTAGGTTCTTTCGTGTTAATAGACAATTTTCGAAACCATCAAAATCTATCACCGATAACCGTTAATTGACAAGTATGACATTGGAAACATCATTTATCGTATATCGCTACCGGTACGCTCCGCTATCTTACGGACGATAGACATAGCGGTAATGAAAACAATACGCATGCGCAGAACTGTTGAATTTATCTCCATCCTTATTTTTAGAAAAGGAATTCATATTGTTGTGTTATCAGTTTTGCCTTTCACTAGTTCAGTTTGAAATAAGGTTAGGTTGAGTTTGATTTGATATTTTTATTTCCCGCGTTAAATTGTGTATTGCTCCTAGTTTTGCAGTGTGTGTAAACCATGGATAACAGTGTTTTGACAACATTCAAAAGAAACAGGGTACGATTCACTGATGAAGACGACCAAATAATTCTTACGGAGATATTGGCAAATAACCCCTATGTTGACCCTTCAAAATGGAATGTAATACACAATAATTTTTGTCAAGCTACTAAAAAAAGCATTACTTTGAGAGGAGTGAGGGAACACGTCCAATATATTTTAAAGAATTTCGAAAACAAAGACAGAGAAAATAGAGTCCGGTAAGTTACAATTTGAAAACATGTTTCGAAGTGCCATCAATACTTTTTTATTGTATAGACAGTTTTGACCTTAGAGTATAGGGTTTGACAAATATGGGACACTTTTGACAACATAATCACTTTGTATTTGAAAGCATTAAAAATCATAACATTAGGATAACTGGCACTTCAAATACCTACTGTTAGGAATATTAAAATACTTTTCATACTCAATCCAAATATTCCTCTGAATAATCATTTTGTTTTTTTTTTTTTTGAGAAACCCAATAAGGTGAGCTGCAATCGGTCATGCAGATTTTCACTTCGGTGACGACTCCGGCTCACTCATGTTATAAGCCACTAAAGTGGTTTTAATTTTAATAATTAATATTTGCGTACAATTATGAAAGACTATTGTTCAAAATAGTAGTGTAATAAATATTGTGTAGTTGTGTTGTGATAACATCTTAGTATAATTTTTTTTCAAATTGTTCTAGATCAGGAATTGAGGAACCATACAATGGTCTAGACCAACTGCTGCAAGAAGTTTTGGAACTTATTAATAGTATCCTAAAAAAAAAAAGAAATAATAAAGAGTGAGAGCAGGTCTTCAGAAAAGGGAAAAGTGTTGAGAGAGAGTTTTGCTAAAAAAGTTTTTCAATCAGACAGAAAGCCAGAGGACCCAGGACCATCTTCATCTTCCCCTTTACATCAGGATCAGGAGTTTCAATTTAATTGGGACTCAGACAATCCCAATATTGAATATATATTTGGTAACTATTTTCTTTCTATGTAAAAAAATAACATAGATAAATGTTGGTTCCCTTATTTGAGATATTATTTTATTTGTGATAGTATATAAAACACCTATTTTCATGTTGATATTCTATAGACTTACAGTAACTATATTCTTCTTTCCAGAAGAGAATAATATCAGTGCTACAATTCCAAATGAAATAGAGAATCAGCCAACAAATGAGGAACTTCCAAGAGAGGCTCAATCAAATATTCAAGGTACACTGATTATAGCAAGTTTTACTATTAGGTTTTGATCTTTTTTAATTTAGTGCAAAAACTAATGAGTTTCATTGCATTTCAGGCCCAAGCCGAAAACGAAAATGCCGAATAGCCCAGAAAAATTTGAAAAAAAGCACTTTACAATTTTTGGAGGAAAAGAATAATGCTAAGTTGAAAGTAAGAATGAGGGAACTACAGATTGAGGAAAAAAGACAACAAATAGAATCTGAGAAACTGGAATTGGAAAAACAACGACTGACTTTCGAAAAGGAAAAGTTTCTCATTGAAAAAGAAGAAAGGCAAGCTCTACTTGAATTACTGAAAACTCAACAAGCCCTAGTAAATGAACTTCTGAAAAAAACAATCTACACAAATTCCTAATTTGTTCAGTTATATAACTTTACTCTCGTTATACTCAGTACTAAAGTTAACAATACAATATCACATCCAATATTGCTTGTTGATGTCTCACTCCACTCCTATTTTTCAAATTGACAAAAATTAGTGTGTATTTATATATGTATATAAATTCATTTGTAGGTAGGTATTGATCTAGGGTTTATTTGCAATCTGTATTATGATTGTTTTTCCATGAATTGGGGCTTTCAAATTTTTTATGTTAATTATAAAATATAAATTTTTTTTTCAAATGTGTTCAAGTTATGTAGTAGCTAAGTATATGTGTTTAATTTGATATTATTTAGATACTCGCTATCAAGCTTACCATGTTTACGTGAGAAGTTTAAAGTTTATTGAGATTTGACATTCAAAATAAGTTAATATTGTTGGAACAGTGTTACTGTTAGGAATGTTGACATTTTAAGCAATTTTTCCAAGAGTTTGTTGTTTATGTTTTAGCATTTGATATTATTTATAGATGTTGACTATGTTTATATGCACAGTTTTTGGCTTAAAGATTATTTGGATTCAGTAGATTAGTAACCATGCTAGTGTTTGAAATTTCAGACAAATTCTCCAAAGATTATAATGTAAATCCATAAGTATGTTAGTGTATGAGATTTTACAATTTCACATATTTTCCAAACATATAAGTATCTAGGAATTTGTTACATAAATAAAAATCCAACTTCATCAATGTTTTACAATTTTATTATTTCATCGGTTAACTTTAGAAATTTGAATTTACTAAATACCTACAAAAAATGGGAAAGAATACAGAATATTCTTTTGAATACAATATGTATTCCAAGACACAGAAATAGTCAGAATTAAAGTGACACTCCTTCGCACCAAATAAATTGTATAAAAGCTCGTGCCACATGAATCACAAACCACTTATTAAGGATCTGATTTGCCAACAAAAATGTGTGAAATGTTTCTGATATTGACAATGCAGAATCACTGCAGATATTCTTCTAATTCTATAGGATCGATATTGAATGACTGGGCTGTTTGATTACCATACAAACAGGTATGACAATTTGTCAAAATAATTGCGGTACTGTACATGATAGCCACTTCTTGCAGAAGCAATTTCTGATTTTTTTTATAATCTAAAAATGCAAATTCTGCAATAACTTTTCCAAAACCCCACTCCACTGCAATTCTCACTTCACTCATTCTCGCATTAAATTCCTGCTGTTCTGGAGTCAGACCAGCTCGGTTTGGAAATGGTGTTAAAAGCAACTCCCTTATTCCATACGCCTTATCGCCATAAATGATAAAATTTTCGCCATTAGGAAACCTGGCACTTTCTTCTAGCTGATTATAGAGTTGTGATTCTCTCAGAATAGTAGCATCATGTTTTCTTCCTTCATAACCACCTTTCAAGTTTACGATCATCCCATTTGGACAGGTAAGAGCTTGATATTTGACACAATGATGTCTTTTATGTCCAGAGTAATATGCCTCCTGATTCTCAGTTGGTCTACATATGCCTCGAGTGGTTCCATCGATAAATGCCCAACAATTTGGAATTGGTGCTTTTTTTGCATTTACTGCGTTAGCATATAATCTGAATCGATCAAGATTCAACCACTGCAGATTTCTCAAATTTGAGAGTAGATGTCCAAAATTATTATATATGTGATTGAAAATATAGTCAATTATTTTGGACAATGCTGGAACTGATTTCCCAAACAAAGGTTCTAAATCACTGAGTCTGTTTGGATACGCTAGTCTCCTCTTGACCAGAAGATTTATGTCCACTTCCAGTTGTGAACTCATTTGGAAGTCTGAGTGCACGCGCCAATCTGGGGATATCATTTTTCTCAAAACGAAAATACAATTTACACTCAGTTTCAGATAAATTGTTGAAATTAAAATTACCATACATCTCAGCCCTGTTCGCATTATTATTAGGTTGATTTAACACTTCTATCAACAGAGCATCTTCCAAGTCGCTGTCAGACTCGGAGGATTCTACGGCTGCGAAATCCTCATACATTCTGTACTCGGACTGCCGATGCCGTGGAGTTCTTTAATTCAAATAGAATAGGAATAGCAAACATTGACTATTCTATTACTTTTCAAATAACTTCTTAGCGTTGAACCGGTACTCTGGTAGTTCTTTGTGGCTTGGTTTGGAACTGTGTTAGTGCGAATTTATTTCCTCAAATCGAAACGAAACATAAACAAAATAACAATTAGGTTAAGTTACGAATTTAACGATAACAGAAAAATCTTCCGTTAACGGCAAGCGGGGTGGTGGTCTCAAAACGATTCCGAAAACACTTTTCCGGGAGCTGTCAAATAGCGGCTAAGTTAACGTATATGTCTATGTTTAGCGGCAGAATGTGCGCATCTTCGAAAACTGCCTAATGTATTTCCTAAATACGATATATCAGCTTGTCGTTATACATGCATACAGTTTTAACATATACTCCAATATTTCAAAGGAGAGAACACTTGGTTGATAACTTCTTGAAGCACTTTGTGACACTTACCATCGATTTTACATAAATTGTTTAGTAGTTGACTTTGCTCTTACCACCAAAATTCTTCGGCAACAAAAAAGACCGATAAAGAATTTCCATCAAAATAGATCTGACCTAAATTTAATGCTTACCTTCCATTCAAATTTAATTTCTAATTACTCTTATTTAAGTTACAAAGTTAAAAATACATAATAGAGCAGCAAATAAAAAGAGCCCTTGAAATGCACACTCGTTGAAAACACTTTAAATTTTTCGCAATTTAAAATCACTTCAAAATCAATTTGCAATAAAATTTCAATTTTCGGTGCGAGAAATCATTTAGTCTACACTCTTTAGCCTGCTTAAAATTCATTTTTAAATCAATCGGTATTGTCTTAAGTTTAGTTCATTTCGTGCTGGAAAAGATCAAGCGAAACTCGAACTCAATTTAAATTTAGAACTCGAGGATTAAGTATTCATTGTTCCCGTATCCACGCGAAGCGATTCGAATCGCCATAAAAGGAAAATCTTATTTGTTTTTAAATTTACGGCAACTTGTATGCATACTTACCATTCTTTCCAAAGAAAAGATTGGTTTTTCATTCCAGGTTTTATGGTTTTTAAGATTGCTTCTTTAGTTCTAGGTAGTTATGTATATAAATTCCGTGAATTTTTGGCTAATTCTTAGATTATAAAATTCTATTTTTGGGTATTTCATCCCCATATAATTTTTAAATATATCCTTTGATGATTATTTGTCTTCTCTTCACTTTTCGGCGATTAATCATCGATTGTCTGAAAAAGACCTATTAAGTATTTATTGTCTAAGAATCAGTACATGTGTGCAATCTTGTATTGATAAAGCTGAAAATGAGAAATATTTGAACCGAAACATTCAGAAAATATATATGCATATGCAAGGTGATTCACGGCCGATGGTAGGTTAGACGTTTATGGAAAACGGAAAACAGGATTTTTCTGAAAATTTGGCATCTTACGTTTTCTTACCTGTTCTATCGATCTAAAATATTTTCATCCGTTTCTCTCAAAAAGTCCTGGAAACTTAATTTTTTTAAATGGAACACCCCGTATTTTAACAAATTTTTAGAATCGCCCTTTTATTACAATACTTTTTTGTTAATATTGCCCTGTACCTATCTCTATACGTTTCGAGATACAAAATAATTTGTGTTAAATATGGTCCAAAACGTGGCCCTAATTAAAATTAAGTAAACTGGTGCTCTCAATTCATGAAATTGATATTTTGGTAGTAGTTTAGACAGACCCGATGTATTTAATTTACATCGAGAAATCGACTCCATATCATAAAGGGCGTGCTAAAATTACCATTATTTCCGTGAGTTATAAAAGGGGTCAGAAGTTCGTTTTTTCAAATCAAACCCACTGTATATTACTTAATAAGTTGAAAGACTAAGAAAATTGCTTTAAGATGGCATATCATGCCCTATACCTAAATCATCAAGTTTTCTAAAGCCACTTTTTTGTGAAAAATTATTTTTTAAAGAATTTAATTTTAAGTAACCATGGAAATAACAAGCTTATGACAGTTTCGTGACTTTTATAGGTAACTTATATGAATTAAAATGAACGAAAATAATTATTCAAACGAAATTCTTATGAAATGTTTTATTTTACATGGACAATGTGATCAGATCAAATCATTGCCAGAACTTGCAGAAATTTTAACCAAATGTATCCTGAAATAACACCAACGAACTAGAGGAAGTTTGTACGACTACAAAATAATTAAATTAACATGTGAAAGTACAGAAAAATACAATTAGGAAAAATAAAAATAACAAAATTTTAAACAAAATAATAAATTTTTACAAAGAATGCTGGAAATGTGCTTTTGTACGCGACTCGTGTTTGCCTTTTCTATTTCATGGGGATCCAGATCTTCAATACATACCGCACTATTCGCCTTCGCAGTTCTTCTTTGGTAAGCACTGCAGTAATGTATACCCTTCCTTTTAAAACACCCCATAAAAAAGGTCTAACGGCGTGAGATCGGGCGATCTCGGTGGCCAATCCCACGGCCCTAAGCGCCTAAACCAACGATCGTCATACATTTGGAAAGTTATCTGGAAACTTCCTGGGTGCAATGAGCTGGCACTCCGTCCAGTTGCATCCACGAATTCCCATATTCCTCTAAAGCCAATTTTCAATGAAATCGCGCGTTTAAGATAGCGTTTTAATGAAGTTTTCGATGAGTTGGTGTCTTCGAAAGGTGCAAACAGTTTTATTTTAATAATGAACAATACCAAGAAATGCTAGAATCAGTCAAGTTGGAAATATCGACGTTTGAAGAGGTTTGACATAATGTTCTGTTAGAGGCGTTCAAAAGCTTATTGCTCGTGTACTATCAGGTGAATCTAGCATAAGATAGTACGTCACAAACGACGAAATGTTTGACATTTTGCATGATGCACATTTGGCCATTGGACATGGTGGTAAACATCGTATGGAAAGGGAATGTAAGAAAAAGTACAAGAATATAACTCAAGTTGTTATTAAGTTATATCTACGCTTGGTGAAGGGTGCCAAAAAAAGCTAAAATCCGTTAAAAAAGGACTTGTGGTTAAACCAATGGTTTTTTCGGATATGAACAGCCGTTGTCAAGTGGACCTAATTGACATGCAATCCCAATATACAGATTTATCATGGTATATCAGGATCACTTAACTAAGTTTGTTCAAATACGTGTATTAAAATCGAAAAGGGCTGAGGAAGTTGCTAAGAGCCTGATAGACATATTTTGTATTTTTGGCGCCCCATCTATACTACAATCGGACAATGGCCGGGAGTTCGCGAACCGTGTCATTGAAGGCTTATGTTCCATGTGGAGTGACCTTAAAATAGTGCATGGCAAACCGCGTCACAGTCAGTCACAAGGCAGCGTGGAAAGAGCAAATCAAGATATACAAAATATGCTCATGACGTGGATGGAGGATGAAAACTATAGGCGATGGTCAGAAGGTCTGAGATTTGTCCAGCTAATGAAAAATAGGGCACACCATGATGGAATAAAATGAGCTCCTTATACCGCCATGTTTGAGCATGATATTAAAATCGGCCTATCCACATCAGTTTTTCCAAAAGAAACTATTGAAAATCTACGAACCGAAGAAGAGCTGAAGAAAGTCGTCAGGAAATTTGGTGTATGAGAACAGCCTGAACAAGAACAAAATAATGACCAGTCTATGGATAGTGGCCCAGAAATAGACAATTCGCAAGAAGATATTACTGAAGGTGACAATATGGAAAATGTCGACAATATAGAGAAAACGTCAATAATACAACTTTAGGAAATCAGACCAAATGTACAGAATGTGATGAGTCAAGTACATCAGCCAATATAAGGTGTGAACTTTGCTTATGCCAAAAAAATATACAGATACACAGACTAGACGCAAAAATAAATTTAGAAAATCAAGCAAATAAGATGAAAGCTTTATCTAATTCAAAGTTCCCTCCATGTTCCGTTGGAGATACAGTGAGAGTGAAAATTCTAGACGTTGATCGTGGGAGGGGCGATTTTAGATAAATCCTCATGACAGTTATCGAGAAAAACGATGACGGTTTTTATAAACTAGCAAACAAGAGAGGAACTATCGAGGCAATGTTTTCCAGGAACCAATTTTCTGTGTGTAGTGTGAAACTTGTAGATCTGGAAAGTGTATCATCGGAAAAAAAATTGCAACAACTTACAAACTAACAATCCCTTTTAGGAGGTCAAGGTTATAAACGATGCAACTGTAAAATTAAATGCATGTAAATGTAAAGTATTGGAAATCTTTGTAACTCGAAATGTCACAGCAGCTTGTCTTGCTTGAACAAATAGATTATAGTATCGTTTACTTTAGTAGGATACATTTTTAGTATTATCAATTTTATTAGTATGTAAAATGTTTTTTTTTTCAATTAAATGTGTTTTGAAGCATTTGTGACCTACCCAACCACCCAACTTTAACCAAGCGAAAGTGGTTAGAATGCGGTTTATCAGGGTAAAGCCCGAAGCGTCTACAATTTAAAATACATTTTCGACTTTACCCATGTTTCCTGGGTATTTCGCAGTTTACCCGGGTAAACCTAGGTTTAGCCGTTTATCTAACTTTACCCGTAACATATACACCCAAATCTTCTTCTGCACTACAAATGGAAGCATCTGGATATTCATAAAATTATGCCAAAACGTTAACAATATTGTTTTCATTTGAAGTAACAGGTTTTGGTAATGTTGGAGGCGCTTTTAAATTTGAGCCATAGTTAACGACAAGCTTCCTCTCGTTCATTGGTGTTAATTCAGGATACATTTGGTTTAATTTTCTGCAAGTTCTGGCAATGATTTGGTCACATTGTCCGTGTAAAAT
>JAEQML010082080.1:0-10958 GCA_016904865.1 Pissodes strobi
CAACTAACCTCAAACTAACACAACGAACCTCTTGTATAAATTAACAGGCAAAACATGTGATGCGCGCTTAGTAAGAATGCAGTAACTCTTGCATGCTTGATAAAAACGCGGCATCTGGCTTACAGATACTGCGTTTTTGCTAAGCATGCATTAATTACTGCGTTCTTACTAAGAATTCACCTATATTTTTTTGGTATAGGTACGGCAAATAAGTGTCCTTATTCTATAGTTTTGGTGGTACATAGGGCATTTTTGTTAAGTTCTATGGATAGAAAACTGAATTTTATACCAATATACGTCAAAATCCCACTTTTCGATTTTTTTGTAGATACGGCGTTTTTGTTAAGCACAGCAGAAATTAGGTTTCTGTTTTTATTTTTTATGGAAATATGATTTTTACAATAAAAATCAACAATCTTTCATATAAAAATCTTGCCAAAACCGTGTAAGTTACTACGGCTGCCTACAAAGAGAACAAGTTGTTTTTTCCATTTATTACTTTTATGTAGATACGGCGTTTTTCCTAAGCACAGCAGAGCATTTCTATTATTAAAATTTTAAAACTGATTATTTTTTAATAGTTCAATTTTCACTGTTTAAGAGGAGGTTTACGGTCATTTGGCTTTCTCCATAAAGATCTTCCTTCTCATAATTAAGCAGATTTGAAACGTCCTAATTCCAATAAAGTTGTTTCGCATAAACCTTTTTCTGCGTCATTCTGTAAATATTCTCCAATTTTTTTGTATTCATCACTGTAGAATATACGGAATATAGATAGCTTCTTCATTTAAATAATTATTCTGGATATTCTTATTATTTTTCTTGACAGTATGGCGAATGAATAGATTTCTTCAATCACGTATCTTTTATTCTAAGAACAATAGCTCCTCTTGCTCTACTGTAATGGTTTGCAGTCGTCCGCGATGATTACTTGAATAAAAAGTACCGGTTTTTCCTAATTGTATAATGTGTCAAATATTTTTCACTTAGACACAATTATGTTATGATATAACTCTTCTTCCTGCAAATTTTGCAGAAAGCATGCGATCTGGGAATTGGTTATGCCTGGCCATTTTCACAGACATCAACTGATATTTGAAAGTATTGATGACCGCTTATACAAGAATCGAAAAAAATGTTGACATTGTTGACAATGTCGCTAATCTTTTATGAGTTAAATAACTGATATGTTACACTTTGACAACAGACACGGGCTACTTGGATACTGGATACAGCTTACTTATTAACATTATTTTTTGGTTTCAATGCATGCAATACAATATTAAAACGCAAATATCTCAAAACGTGCAAAGAGAGCGAGATTAATGAAATATACCTTTTTTACTTCAAAAATTACACTATTTCATAATTTGTATTAAGTCCAAATATCATAAATAAAGATGTGGGGATTTTATTGGACCATGTGTCCGTAACTAGCGCCCTGTACGGCAATTCTGGAAACAGTTACGATATTAATTTTTCTGAGCCTCAAAATATTAGCTTACCAACAGTTTTCAAACTATTGTATATTTTCCAAAAAAAATTATCACTCGTAGCAATTTTTATCTCCTAAGTGAGCTACATTTTACTATAACATTTTTAGCTTATTCGTTATATTATGGCGTATACTATCTTCAGTTAATGGATGACTTATTGTTAGTTATAAGACACCCTGTGTAAAAAAGGGAGAATATTATTAATCACGACTCAATAATAAATTTGGGCGTATTGTTACATACTAGAAGTTTTCCGATCACTTGTGTTCAAAGTTTTGTCGGTTAATAAAATCACTTATTGAAAAATTAGACTCTTTGGTCCATTACATTTTTAGAAAGATGTCTATTAGTATTTAATCTACCTAGGGCCGCGACTCATTTTTATGTTAATATTTAATATTACGGAACTTAGGTTTTTAATTTGAGCTTATGAACTTTGTTACAACTTATCTAATATTATTTCTTATTGTCCCTTTTTTTAAGGCTAATTGCCTGTTTCTTTTTGTCTTGTGTCCTTTTTCCCTTACTTTTATCTAACATCCTACATATAATTTCCCTATTAGTCTAGGTATTAGTTAATAATTACTAGCATTAGGCCTATTTTTATTTTTTTTTTTTAAATTTGGGTTTTTTTCTCTTTAAGCCGCATTGGGAGAACTGAAATGTGGGCTTTTTACTCACTAGTTTTCCTTTTGGGTTTACTTTAAATAAGATTTTTTTGCCTACTCCCTCTAAGGAGAACATTCACTTATCCCAGATATCCCGAATATGAAAAGGACTCTGAGGGAAGACTTTACATGTTGCCACCAGGGGCATCTACTGATTTCCTACAAATTTTGGACGGTGCGGGCTGTTGCGAGAAGTACTGCTTTCCGCATCAATTTGAAGAGATGTTCGCTCAATCCGAGTTCCTTGATGTTTATTAACAGAGTCTTTGGAATGAGTCCTGTTGATGACAGACCGTTCTTACTCTCTCCATTTCCCATTGTCGCCGGATTTTGTCTTGTAAATCTCGATATTTGGCGATCTTTTCGGCGTACTTGACCTGCAAATTGTTGCTGTTGGGTATGGCGATGTCGATCAGCGTGGCTTCCTTGGCCCGCTTATCTCCTTATCTACGAGAATGATGTCCGGTCTATTATGGGTCGCCGTCTGGTCAATCAGCACAGTGCGGTCCCAGTAGATTTTATGGTTGTTACTTTCTAAAACAGATTCGGGAGTGTATTTATAGTA
Source organism: Pissodes strobi (assembly GCA_016904865.1). Classification (NCBI taxonomy): domain Eukaryota; kingdom Metazoa; phylum Arthropoda; class Insecta; order Coleoptera; family Curculionidae; genus Pissodes; species Pissodes strobi. The sequence goes on from JAEQML010082080.1 coordinate 2,730, forward strand.
ACTTACCTTTTCCGTCTGCAGCAGCAACAGCTTGTCTGCTAGTTCCTGATGGATCATCTTCGCAACTGCATCGTGTCTGACTTTATATTCTGTTGCTGCGAACGTTTGGCATCCTCTTGTAATATGCTGGATGGTCTCAGTGGTTTGACAGCCGTATCGACATCGATCATCCGCCACCGAAGCATCTCCAATTATGTACTTGAGATAGTTTCTCGTGGGAATCACCTGATCTTGAATAGCCAGCAGAAAGCCTTCGGTTTCGGGGAACATTTATCCTGAAACTAACTAATAGTTAGACGCTGCATTGTCGACGTGATCCCGGGTAGCCTCATTCCCATGCCTCCCATGTAAGAGCTTTTCCTTCCAAATTCATATTTTCTCAAGGTCAGTATGATGGTGGTCTTGAACCTAGTGTTCTTTTTAAAGCAGTGGTGTAGAGTCATCTACATTACAAACTGCCCTATGAACTTCTGAGGAATTCGCTTTCCTGTTAAAATATTTGCGCAAATTATTTATTTGCCAATCCAATTGTTTACGTAGATCCGCTACATCTCTTTCACCTAGATGTCTTGGAAAGGTTGTTCGCTCCACTGCGCTCCTCGGATGGTGTTTGTGTGCTCTTGTAAGTAAGGTTCTTGCTTTCCGCTTGAGATTTTCAATGTCAGTGCTGGTCCATGCTACCAATCCAAACGAGTATCCAAGAAATGAAACGGCATAAGTATTGAAAGCCTTGCAGTGATTTTTGCTGTTAAGTTGAGTTTTTGCCAAAGTTTTATTCTTCTATTAAATGCTTCTGTTAATTCGGCCTTCATTGCGCCATGTGATAGGCGCATTGTTTGTTTCATTCCGATGTACTTGTATAATTCACCTTCCTTCATTGCCTCGATGTTCTGGCCGTCCCTAAGTTACCTCGTACGATGGTCATTGTACGGCACTTTTCCAGTCCAAACTGCATTCCAATATCCATATAGAATTGTTCTACAATCTTCAACATTTGCTCCAGCTGGTTTTTAGTAGCTCCCATAAGTTTTAGGTCATCCAGCAAATGATTGACTTTCTCTCCTACTTCGTTGTTGTTTTTGATATTGGATCCATAGGAAGTAGAATTCAGCTAGTGGGATAGAGGGTTCATCGCAATACAGAACCATAGCGGGCAGAGGGCGTCTTCTTGAAATATACCTCTTTTTATTGGTATGTTTTTGGTGGTAATCCCGGCTTCACTAAAATATATTTTCATTTGCCAAGGTGTCATGGCATGCCTTAAAAAGTTAACAAAGTTAGCAACAGTCTTATATATTTGAAAAATCTTTAGTAGCCACTCATGAGGCATAGCCTTTTATAATCGACGTAAGCCATGTACAGATTCCTACGCTTGGAAAATGCCTTGTTACAGATGACTGAGTCGATTATGAGTTGCTCCTTGCACCCCACTGAACTTTTAGCGCATACTTTCTGTTGGTCAGCTATGATCTTGTTTCGCTCACAGTGGGCATATAGCCGATGCCCTAAGCAGGTTGTTATCACTTTGTACATTGTTGAGAGAAACGTGATTGGTCGGTACTTGGACGGATCATCCGTGCTTTCCCGGTCCTTTGATAGAAGGTATAATAAGCGTGGCATATTTTCAGGATTGGCGATTACGTCTTTAATTAAAATTGTTAATTCTTCGTGGGTACATTGGAGTTTCTTGAGCCAGTAGTTCTGTATTCCATCTGGACTAAGTGCCTTCCCGATATGGATATCTCTGATGATGTTCTGCTTCTGCTGTCGTAAACGGCTCGTCAGGCATTTGGTCGTATTCCTGGGAGGTCCGGCAGTCCCTCGCAATTCAGCCTGCTTCAATGTTGCAGTGGGTCGGGGTTCCCAACTATCTTCTCCAAAATTGTTCAACATCCTCACTGCTGGGGAATTTGTTGTTCAAATCTCTTGCACTTGTATTTAACGCCCTGTACAACAGCGTCGAAATATATATTTTTGGGTAGGAAACAACTAGGATATTTGCTACTTTTGTACAAAAACTACGTGCATGGAACTTTATTTGAATTCTTGAATAGCAGTCAGTAAAATATTTTTTGCATTAGGAAAATTACCTTAAAAGAAAAATACCAGCCTTGTTTTGCATACTTGTTTTACTCCCATTATAAATATACCATATTTTAGGTCAACACACTGACGGAGCCTTATACAGCATCACGGGTCTGGATCCTGCTGGACCATTGTATTCCCAAGGGTCACCAGAAGAAAGACTGAGTGAAGTTGATGCACAGTATGTTCAAGCCATACATACAGACGGCAGTTTTTTGGGGGTGAACTACGATGTAGGCCATGCAGACTACTGGCCCAATGGAGGATATCGTCAACCTGGATGTTCCGTGGATGTCGTAGGGTCGTGTGCTCATAGTCGATCGTACTTATATTTCATCGAATCACTGTCATCAGATGACTTTATTGCTAAGGAATGTGATAGTTATAAAGATTACAAAGCTGGAGAATGTGCGGATATTGCGCCTACTGTAATGGGAGGAGCTGTTGTCAACACAACGTAAGTTCTATGAATTAATTTCGTTTATTTTGCTAATAGCATCCAAGTTTTTCATTCCTGATTTTTTTTTCTCTATGGACAATGATTATGCGACCATACAAATAATGCATTACAATTATTATCATTTACCGTTTTCAGGCTGATTGGCACTTACTACCTTGAAACCAATTCCACCTCGCCTTATGCACTTGGAGAAACAGACCTTTAGATGACACCATTTCTTGAATATTGTAAACTTCTGTATTTATTATTTAGTAAATTAAACATCTCATATTTTATAGGTTAGGGATATTGTTTTTGCGATTGACTAATTAATTGTGATATATTAGTACGTGTTGGGCATGTCTTGCATCTCTATGTAGACATGTATAAAAACTAGTACCGGATATATCGGCGGTAAATAATATAAATAAACGAGTTCAGTATATTACGGAAAATACTCAATTTAGTGGGTTTTTATTTGACTCTCCCCTAACCGTATTCATATTAATACATTTCCAAATCGCACAATTAGCGACGAGGATTTTTTCGAGTTCATATACCTATATACTTACAAAATGCCGCAAGTGATCGGAATTTTGGGATCACTGGACACTTTTGATCATAAGAACTCGAATATTTGGGATTTAAAGAACGAGGAGCTCAGTTTTTCATCGCGACTGGAATTACGGATCAAGATCGGTGATCGGTTTATAAATTGCTTTAAACCATAAAGGTGTAGGTGGCTAATTAACTGTATAATTAACCGCAAGAAAATTTTAGTGGACTATATTAAATAGGGTGGTGGTGATTTTACACATAGATTATGTGAATTGAAACCAGAAAGTAAGTAAAAAATACTAACTTAGTAATTTTGTAATGGAACACCCTGTATATTATTCCATACTTGGATTGTGCGAAAAAGTCTAGACATATTTCATGAATAATGTCCTATACCTATCTCTAACGGTTTTTGAAATATTGACAGTTGAAAATCGACCATTTCCCAAGTTTGACAGCTTGTAAAATCTAAACGGCTAAAGATGGAACAAAACGGTATGCACTTTCCTGTATTGGTTTTTCATAAGCTATCGTAAAACACTTATTATTTAACCAGAGCTTAAATTTATCCGGGACTTTTTAACCTCTGGTTAAATCTAACGTTATTGTCATACGATCGCTTATGAAAAACCAATATAGGAAAATGCAAACCGTTTTGTTCTATCTTTAGCCGTTTAGATTTTATAAGCTGTCAAACTTGGTAAATGGTCGATTTTCAACTGTCAATATTTAAAAAACCGTTAGAGATAGGTATAGAACAGTATTCATGAAATATGTCTAGACTTCTTCGAGCAATCCAAATATGTAAAAATATACAGGGTGTTTCATTGAAAAAATACCTAGTTAGTATTTTTTACTTACTTTGCGATATTCATTTGTTTTTTACCTAACATTTTTTGGCGGTTTAGGATAAATCCTACAACTTTTGTATTTAAAGTTTTCTTCTATCTATTATAATAAGCCTAGTGGGCGCTGTCTAAATATAAGGCAAGACTCTGTACTTTAATAATGCAATTATGCATTTGCAATTGATATAAAAAATATATACAATTTCTAAATACTACTATCTTGCATTCACTTATTCACGCTCATAAATCTAGAATACAAGTTACTTATTACTAAGTAGCTACAAAAAAGGTCTAGATTGTTAATTTCAAAATGATAAGTTTGTCGTTAAAATTCCAACTCTCCTTTTACTCTACAAAATACCTTGATATCCTATTTTCTCTCCTGATATCGTACCCAGGGGTAGCCTATTAAACTTCACCCATTGGATACATGTATTCGCTTTGCTGGGATTGGAATGGATTGCCTTTACTGCCAATTTGCAGGCGCCATTTCATTTTTTTCTTCAACTACAATGGATCATAGACGCTACGTCGTTTCTGGATTTGAGGAATTGCGTAGAAAACACCTAAAATTGGTCTTTGTCCAACGTGGACAAAGATAACAGAGGTACACTAAATATTTTCTAATATTTGTGCATACAAACGGTGAAATTGCCTAAAAGGGTGTGACCTTTTGGCGCGAAGACGAGAACGAGAACTTTCGCTCTTGCTCGAGTGAACGTTGACACTGCACTAAAATATAATTTCTTCTTCTAGCTACCATCTGGCGCCAAAACCAAATGAAAAGTGGGGGGTGGTGCAAATGCCGAATTCATTTGAGATTAAAAGGGTAGAAACGGTTTTCTTTCTTTATTTGACACATTATTGTTTACACAATACTGACGGAGACATAGATACATTAAATTAAAAACGATTAAAAACGTTTTCCCCGACGTAGTGACAATTAGCTTTATATGATGGGATCGACCATCCAGGTTTGGACTAAGGGGTAATGAAGAACTGACATATGCTGTATGCTGACTTCAGTAGCGTGTCGTGGGTCGAAGGGCGAAGGGGGCAAACGGGGAAAAGGGCGCCGCCGGAAAAATTTCGGGGTGCCACGCCCAATTTTCGCCCAAAAGTCATTAACATCGTTAAAAAACAAAAAGGTCGTGGGGTGACCAATATATTAAATATTAAAGAATCAGGCGAATAGGGAAACGAATAAAAAACATAAACATGACGATGAATGTTATTTACATTAAATCAAATAAAGGATTCAATAATTAAAAATTCTAATTATGTAATTGTAATAAGTATATAGTTATTTCGTTTTTAAATAAAAATATATAAAATATTTTAATATTTACCTACTTATTTTTAATAATTAACAGCACCCTTTATCGCTTGACCGTCTGTTATTAATTATATAAATAATTTATTAATTATATAAATCCGAAAAACGACAAACGCAACTAACAACCGAATACGGAACTAATTGACTAACCCAAAATACCCAAATAAAATGCATTCTTTATTCTTTATCCGCCCGTCCGTGTTACCACGTTAATGAATAATAATTAAATTATTTAGGTTTTTCAGAAAAATAATTTTTAAAACCTGACAAAAAACTGCCGAATTTTTTTAACGCAACATTAATTTACACATCAAGTTCTGGGAAGGGGGGTGGTAATTACCCCCTCTACCCACCCCACCCTCCGTGTTTACGCCTTTCGTGGCAGCGTGAAGCGCTGGAGGAGAAAAATTTCGGCGGGTGCCAGATGCCACACTCCAAAACATTTATTTCACCCTCGATATTATAATAATTTTTGACTAATTTTGACCCGTTCTTTCGACTGATGAAGTAAGATTTTCGAATTTTATTAAATTATTACGAATTTAATATTAAATAATTTTGTACACTACCTATTATAACGAATATTGCCAATATTATTTTCTAGAAGAGTGAGAAGGGACAAGGGACATTATCAAGGACATTATATTACAAAAAATAAATAATTATGTATTATTTATTTACAAAAAATAGTGCATTAAATAAAAACTGGAACATGTAATATGATACATACAAAAATAATTATAGCACCAACCGTCTGGTTTTTACAGATTTGAGAGAATTAAATTAATTCGTGAAGCATGGGGCGCCCGGTCACCTAGAGGCGGAAGGGCCGAGGGGGCATTCGCCCCCTTTGGCCCCTTATACGACACGCCACTGGCTGACTTATGTGCACAAATTTCTGTTTACCTGAGGTGAAATAAATCTATTCGTGGGTTAATTATGGCTCATTCATACTACATACATACAGGGTGTTATCACCAAAATACAGGGTGAAAAATTACAAGTTAATACACTTGTTGGGGTGTGTCCCCAACAATCCAAAAAGGGCGACACTTCCCAAAGCGCTGTCGGAAGACACACACGTGCACACTTGTTCGAAACTTGTGCATGCCTAACTTACCAGAAAAAAAATTAATTATGATGACTTGTGGGCGAATGCTCCCACGTAATGTGTAGCTGAAGTGGTTTTTCTTGGCTACCTAGTCTCCGAAGCAGGTACTCGCCCGTTACCCGAGAAGGTGCACGCGATTCGGACATTTCCGCGACCGGATACAGCAAAAAAGCTTCGTCAGTTTCTAGGTATGATAAACTTTTATCGTAGATTTTTACCTAGAGCTGCCGTAATGCAAGCCCCGTTAAACGAACTTTTAAAAAACAATGTTAAGGGTAAAACACCCGTTAATTGGACACCTGTGGCATCCGCGGTTTTTGAAGCCACCAAAGAAAACCTTGCACAGGCTGCTTTGCTTGCTCATCCAAAATTCGACGCGACTCTCGCCATTTTTTCTGACACGTCGGAATTCTCCGTGGGTGCCGCGCTACAACAGTGGAGCAAAGGTGCATGGCAGCCCCTTAGTTTTTTTTTCGAAGAAACTTAGCCGTGCCGAGCAAAAATATAGTGCTTAAGATAGCGAACTTTTGGCAATATACCTTGCAATTCGTCATTTTCGTCATATGGTAGAAGCAAGACAATTTACAATTTTTACAGACCACAAGCCTATAACATTTGCATTTCGTCAAAAAGCAAGCCAGTGCAGCAGGAGAACTCTTCTCTGCAGTTGAAGCGCATGCAGATTCTCGGAATCAACACCTTATTATTATGCGATGTTTCTACTGCAGCAGTTCGACCGTTTATTACCAAACCTTTCAGGAGAGCCGCATTTGACACTGTCCACCGCCTTCTTCACCCCAGAGCCAATGCAACTGTCAAGATGGTAACGCAACGTTTTGTGTGGCCATCCATTAAGAAAGACTGCAGAGCTTGAGTTAGAACTTGTCTGGAGTATCAGCGAGCAAAGATAAGCCGTCACACTGTTACACCCATAGTTGCTTTCATGGCACCTTCAGCAAAGTTCGAGCATATACACATGGACATTGTGATAATGCCAACAGTTAATGGGTTCCGTTGGCCTAAAGCTGTTTCCCTGCAGAACCAAGAAGCTGCAACTGTAGCCGAAGCCTTCTACAAAAATTGGATATGTCGGTTTGGCACGCCTCTAAGAGTCACAACCGATCAAGGCCGTCAATTTGAGTCGCACTTGTTCAAGCACCTGAACCGCTTGACAGGTACAACTCACCTGCGCACCACGGCATATCATCCTGCAGCAAATGGCATGATAGAGCGATACCATCGTCAGCTCAAGGCCGCAATCAGGTGTCACCCCAGCCAGCCATGGACCGACACCTTACCAACAGTCCTCTTAGGCATTCGCTGTGCTTGGAAAGAAGACCTCCAGTCCAGTGTTGCGGATATGGTCTATGGACAGACCATCCGACTCCCCAGGAAATTGCGAGAACACATGCAAGAACTTCGACCAACACCAGGCACCCAACATGGTTGCAGGAAAATCTTCGTGTACAAGGATCTTGCGACCTCAAGCTATGTGTTTCTACGGCACGATGCCTCCAAAACCCCACTGCAGCAGCCCTACGATGGTCCCTTTAAGGTCCTTAAAAGGTCTGATAAGACGTTCATCATCCACATGCACGGCCGTGACGTCACAGTCTGCATAGAACATCTCAAACCGGCATTTATGTTATCAGAAGACTTGGAAGACGTCGCCGCCCCACCGCAGACCCTGCAACACAGCTACACCATCATTCCAGCCACCCAGGCCGCTCCTCTGCCTACAGACGTGCCTGCAGCCGACTATGCTGACGTCAATCCTGCTCCTGCTGAGCAGCGACGAACCACTCAGAGAGGCCGGGTAGATAGATTTCCTGATCGTTTCCAGGCTGGGCTT
>JAEQML010082081.1:0-10958 GCA_016904865.1 Pissodes strobi
TTTTTTCTAAAATATTTGAATATTGTTTCTTAGACAGATTGTCAGAATATTTTGAAAAGCACCAAATTATAACTTCGACTCAGCACGGATTCTCTTCTGGAAAGTCCACAATAACTGCCATAAATGCATTTTATGATTACATTGTACGTACCCTCGACACAGGCGAGTGTCCTGTTGGAATCTTTTGTGATTTGAGCAGGGCATTCGATTGTGTAGATCATAACATTCTTATTTCAAAATTTAATAAAGTGGGACTTACAGGTGCACCACTTAAATGGGTAAAGTCATTTTTAACAGGTCGAACTCAGTATGTTGACATTATAAATAATGATAATGGAAACCAAAGACATATAAACTCACAGCATGTTCATGTCCCTACTGGCGTCCCACAGGGTTACGTGCTTGGTCCTGTGTTTTTTGTATTTTATGTAAATGACGTTGATCGCTCAGTGCCGAATGCTTTTTTCTCAAAATATGCAGATGACAAGTCTATAATAATGTCCAATAAATCACAGGAGGGGTTGATCAGCCAATGTTCTGCAGCTCTCCGCGATCTAGGTGTTTGGTTTAGTAGCCACTCTTTATATTTTAATATGGATAAAAATCTTCTCATTCAATTTCATAATTCTCAAAAGAAAGTAGAGCCTTTAAATATATCCTTTAATAACATAGTCTGTAACCAAGTAGATTATACTAAATTTTTGGGTATTTATATAGACAAAAATTTAAATTGGAAACAGCACTGTGATTTTCTTGTGTCAAGGTTGCATTCTGCCACGTTTAAATTTCGTAACCTAAAATATATTCTTACAATTAAACAACTTATAATGATCTACTATGCAGAAGTAGAATCGCGTTTGCGTTATGGAATTTGTTTTTGGGGGTGGTCAACAAATGTAGAAAATGTGTTTCTGGCCCAAAAACGTGTAATAAGGAGTATTGCTGGAATAAAAAGCACAGAGTCATGCTCAAAATATTTTAAAGAATACAAAATTTTAACTTTATACAGTCTTTATGTCTTTGAAATGTGTATATATGTTCATAAAAATAAAAATTTGTTTATATCGGTTGATAGCTATCATACTGTAAACACTAGACAAAAAAATAAAAATTTGCTACACGCTCCTCTAGCAAAACAAATGTTAGCATTCAAATCACCAAATTTTGCTGGTCCTCGCTGTTTTTATAATTTGTTGCCAAATGAAATAAAACAATTACCGATAAATAATTTTAAGATTAAATTGAAGGAGTATCTTGTTTTAAAATGTTTGCAAGTTTGTATATTATTGCTGACTTTTAAGATGTTTGTGTTTTCATTTGTAGTGTTTCTATTTTTCTATGTTTTTAACAAAATTTTAGAGCTAAGATTAGCTTTATAGGTTAGGTTAGTTTTAGTGTTAAATTTGATCAATTTTTGACTATTCCTGATACAATTGTAAATTGTCTTTTCTTGAGGAAAATAAATTATCTATCTATCTATCTATCTATATAGTTTTTCAGTGTGAAAATACATAAAATATGTTTTTCCTGAGGTGTATATTCATGTAAAAATTCAAAAACTGAATTTTCATTGTTTTTTGGAATTTTTAAAGTAATTATTTTGTAATGTTGATAGTTTTTTTGTTCTACTTTTGATTTTTGGTGAGGCCATGGGAAGACTAAAATTTGGTTAACTTTGTTATTAATCATTTCGTCTAAGATTTTTATTCCATTATTTGTAGTTTCGTTAAAAGTAGAGTGTTGCGTGTCACAATATGATTGATTTCTTTCTTTTAGTGTAATATCGGATAAATTTTAAGTTTTTCAGAATTTTGGCTAGTAGAGGGTGTGTTATTAGTATTTGAATATTCGTTAGTATCTAATACCGTTTGTGCCATATGTCTTAAGGTTTCTGAAGCCACGTTGTCAATGTCTCCAGGGTTAACGATAAGGGATTCGTTTTCTAGTATGTTAATTTGTACGCGTGACAAGGCATCGGCATTAGCATTAGTTTTCCCGGCTTTATAAATTATATTATAGGCAAATTCTTCTAATTTAAGTCGCCATCTAATAAGCTTAGAATTTGGTTCTCTTAAGTTAAAAAGCCAGACTAGTGGGCGGTGGTCGGTGAAAATTGTAAATTTTGCTCCGATTCATTTAAAGTTCGAGAGGCGAATGCTATTGGTCTGTCTGATCCTATAGGTCCTTGTGATAGTACAGCGCCAAGGGCGATATTCGACGCGTCCGTGGTTAAAATGAACTTTTCAGAGAAATCTGGGTATTTTAAAATAGGAGAGTTCATTAATAAATCTTTACACGTATTAAAAGCTAGAATGTAATTGTCATCAATTTTTATGCTTGCGTTCTTCTTTAAACATAAGTCAAGGGTTTGGTAATTTTCGCGAAGTCTTTTATAAATTTACGGTAATAACCGATTAATCCGAGAAAGCTTTTAATCTCTTTTTGTGTTTTTGGGATTGGAAAGTGTTTTATTGCATAAAGTTTGTCCGGATTGGGTTTAACTCCTTCAGGGGTTATAACGTGACCCAAGTCTGCGACTTCCTTTTGTAAGAATTCACAGTTGTCCAATTGCATTTTTAAATTAGCTTTTCTAAGACGTTCGAATATAGTTTTTAAGTGTGTTAAATGTTCTTGTAGAGATGTTAAAAAGATAACAATATCGTCAAGGTATACTGCGCATATTTCGTTTTGTAAGCCACGCAATATATTATCCATAACGCGTTGGAATGTAGAGGGCGCCCAAATGGCATTCTTTTATATTCATAATGACCGTTTTCGGTCGAAAAGGCAGTTTTTTGTACATCATCGGGATGCATTTCTATTTGATGCAACCCGTCTGTAAGATCTAGTGTACTAAAATATTGACTTTTACCCAGTTTGTCTAACATATCATTAATAATTGGTAATGGATATTTATCATTAATTGTTTTATCGTTAAGTTTCCTATAATCGCAAACTAATCTTCATTTACGCTTGCCTGAGGCATCGATTTTTTTTGGCACTACCCAAATGGGTGATGATAAAGGTGAGCAAGAATTTTGGATAATTCCTTGATCAAGCATTTTTTGAATTTGAGTTTTTACTTCTTTTCTATGAATTTCTGGATACCTGTATGTTTTCGTAAAAAATGGAGTTTCGTCTGTGGGTTTGATTTTATGTCTAACTTCATTAGCAAAAGTTAATGGAATTTTATCAGAATAGAATATATCGCGATATTCAAGACAAGGTTTGCTAATTGCGTTTTTCTCTTTAGTATTACAGTGTTCTAGTCGAATGTTTTTTAAATTTGACTTTAGAATATTATCTAGATTTGTATTAATGACTTCTTCGGTTTCTATTTTTTTCTATAAAGTTTACTTCAGAGATGTTTAAAGGTTCGATATCATAGGGTGTATGTAGTTTTATTTCTACTTCGCGTTCGTCAGAATTAGTGACAGTGGTGAAAGCGCAAAAGTTTTTTACGTTTAGTACAGCGCGAGGTGACTCTACGTTCTTAGCAAAAATTAAATTATCGATTAAACATATCCCGTCTTTTATGTTTACTGGGATTTTACAAACTTTTTCCGTTCTAGGTGGAACAATTATAATATGGTTATTTAATTTTAATTCATTTTTAAATTCGGTATATTCTTCAGGATCATATATAATTTTTATTATGGCGTTTGGCGTACTTAATATTTTTCTATCAATATTAATTGAGGCTTTTATTTGCTTTAAAAAATCTGTACCGATTAATCCGTCGTAATTTTCACTGAATTTAAAAAGGTGAAATGTATGTGTTTCATTTACATTAAACATTTTAAAATAGGTAATAAAACTGCTCATTGTGATATGAAATATTATGGGCGGTTTGAATATTAAAGTCTTCATTAAAAATGTTATTTTTAAAATATTTATATGCTAATTCCGGACTGAAAATACTACGAGAGCTACCAGTGTCTAGGAGAAAATTTGCTTTTAATTCGGGAATATATACATATGGTAAATTGGCTTTATTTAAATTAAGTGATATTAAGTTGCTGAATCTTGCATTGAGTCCGTGCGAAAATTTACGTTTCCGTTATTAAGTTCGTTCCCGAAATCTACTACAGTTGACGATCCCTCGATGCAAGTAATCTGATCGTTTTCACTATGGTTTGGTTAAGGTTATTATATTCAGGATTATAATAATAATTTAAATCGTCTTCTGGAAAATCGTAACTATTTGTCTCATAATACGAACTAAATTGATTTTTATCATTTTGTATAACTTCGGGGTATTGATTATCATCTTCGATTTTAGTGTGTGTGTTAAAATTGTGATGTATTCTAGCTTGACTAGGGGAAGTGGTAGACATATTTTCCGATTTTTGTGGTAAATGTCTAAATTGAGAATTGGCCTGAAAATTAGGTCTCATTTGTTTGAAGTAATGTTGGTTTTGCATGAAAGGCATTGGTCTTTGATTAAATTGACCTGAGAATGTTGGTCTAACAAAGTTATTTGGAAAGTTAGGTTTTTCAAATTTTGGTCTGGGTGCATTAATTGGGTTTTGAAAATTTGAATATCCAACTTGTGGTTGTGGGGTGTGTGACTGTAATTGGAAATTTGTGTTTCCGAAGTTCGGCCTGTTATTGAATGTTGGAAAAGGTTTAAAAGAGTTCGATTGGTAGTTAGTTTTATGGTTAGTGTGTCCTGTGGTTAGTGGTGTTATTCTTTGATTGGTTTTAAAAGATTGTGTATTTAAGTTACTTAATCTATTTTGATTATACATAACGTTTTCTTCTTCGATAACTAGCGACATTGCTTTCTCTAAAGAGTCAGGATTTCTTAAGCGAATATTATTTTGTAATTGACCACTAAGGCCTTTCATAAAAGTTTTTAAAGCTAAATTATCATAACTTTGCATATATATCAATTTTTCATTTGTAGAAAAATTACTTTGATTAAGTTTAGAAATAATTAGACTACGTGCGTCTTGCACTCGCATGCCAAAATTGTATGGTGTTTCCGCTTTATGAAGATAAAGAGAAATTAAATCTTGTACCAGACAATCGATATTTCTTTGGTCACCAAAACAAAGTTTTAAAGCGTCTTTAATTAAATTCCAAGTTGTTAATTCAATTCTAGAACCAATAAGTGTTAATGCTCTACCGGTTAACTTACCAATAATTGCTCTTAAAAGAAAAGTATTTAAATTTGGATCTTGTGTGTTAAAAGCCGTTCTAAGGTTTTCGACACTTTCGATAAAAATATCTAGGGTGTTTGGATCACCGCTGTATTGTGGTACGATATCAATGTAAAGTTTAACCAATTGGTAATTTACAGCCATATTTGGATTATTAAATCTAGGTGGTTGAATTATTTGAGTACGAGGTGTATCAACTATTTCTGGTGTTTGCTCTGGAAACTGCGTTTCCGCAATATTTTGTGGATTATTAGTATTATGTAGTACTAAATTATTTACAAGTTGTTCTATCAGATCATCTACGTCTGACATTAAAATTATTCCTTAAATTTAATAGAGATAGTAATAAATTGGTTTTCTTTGATAGAAGATATGATTACAGTTAAAAATATTATACACTTATAAATAAAATTGGAAATGTATGGAACATGGAAAATTAAACAAACTCATGCAACTTACAGTAATATTCCTATATTCATCCTATCCTAGAGTCCTAATGTGTAGTTGAGTCCAACTCGGCGATTTTTGTCTTTGTTGTCCTCGATGGGGTGAGTTCAGTTCGGCGATTTTTGTCCTAGCTGTCCTCGATGGGGTGAGTCCAATTCGGCGATTTTTGTCCTTGTTGTCCTCGAGTTGTCCAAGGGTTGGCGATGCTTGTCCTCGTCCTGGTCCGTCTTCAAAATCGCTGATTTTCTTCTGTTGCACACGAAAGAGGTTGTTCGAATAAAGTCTTAAAACACACCGATTATTATATGGTAGTTATAATAAGAATATTTAATAATGCATTTGACATATATTTATAACATTTCTGTGAGAAGTATGAATGTGCTGAAGCTGCGGTTCTCATGGGAATATCCGTGTTCAAGCGTTCTCATAACTCGGGGCGGTGATAGAGTTAAGGACAAAAATGATAATATAAGAGCTTCTATAAAACAGTTTATTGAAAACATACATTGCAAGCAAAGTCACTACCAAAGGGAAAGAACGGCCCGACCTTTTTTACCATGTGATTTAAATTTTAAAAAGCTATAAAATATATTGTACTCAGAATGCCAATTTAAATGTAAAACTTTGGTTTTTTCGAAAATATGTAAATATTTTTTACAATTTGAGCTTTGGAACACCAATGAGTGACGCCTGCTTCACATGTATTCGTTTTAAAGAACTTCTTAGAAACGTTAAGAGCGATGATCAAAAGGCACAAATTATAGTACATACGCTTAAAATGAAAGCATTTTATGAATCCCTCAAGTCCAGTTTCGAAGATGTACAATACTTTTCGTTTGATTACCAAAATAATTTAGCTTTACCCAAACTACCCGACCAGAGTGCTTACTTTTCCCAACAAATTAATTTATACAATTTTACCGTCGTTTGTGGTAATTGAAAGATAAAATTATCCCCAGATACTTCTTATGTATGGTTGGAAACCGAGTACTGTAAAAATTCAAATGTGATCGCTTCAGCAATCAGTATAATACCTTAAAAACGCATGATTTTTAAGGAAGACACAACGAAAGTTTTGCTCTTTGCAGATGGGTGTGGAGGGCAAAACAAAAATAGCACAGTAATGGGTATGTTATCATTAAGGCCCCAAAATCTATAACAACTTTGGAAATAATTTTTCCAGTGGTTGGACATTCGTTTATACCTCCAGATAGAGTGTTTGGGTTAATCGAGAGGGTATTAAAAGAAAAAGTATTATTATAAACCCCACAGAGTACGAAGAAATAATTCAAAAATACTCAAAACTTTTTAAGCTTGGCCAGGACTGGCAAATATTTGACTGGAAAACAGAAGTATCTAAATTCATAAAAAAAACCTGCTCAATGGCATTTTAAATTTAATGAGTCCAAGAGATTTTCATTTACCAAAGAAAATCGCGATGTTTGAATAAAAGGAGAGATAAATTACAAATCTGAATCGGGTTTCTCCAAATCAGTACTCAAGAAAGAAAAAATACTTTCGAGGCTACATCCCAAAGTAATTGAGATTGGGTTAGGTTGGGTAGTTTTAATCTAGTCTAAAAGGGGACAAATCTTCAATTTTTAGTTTATTAAAAAAAACAGTTTGAAGCTGATTGGACTAACCACTCTGATCTTCAATTTTATACCAATATTCAGCGGTCACTTGAAATTCGCCAGCAACAAGATGACCATCAAGAAGAAGAAGAAGTATTTATGGAAGAAGAAAATGAAGAACTCAGAATCAGATTTTTATAAAGAACCATATTTTGCTTATTCAGGAAAATGTTTTTTGGTCAATGTATTCTATGATTAATAAAAAAAATATTTATTTTTTGTGGTATTATTTTAAAAAATACTTTAATTAGAAAATAAATGTGTTACAGTAATAATTATACATGATACGGTTATGGGTATTTGCAAAACTGGGTATTTTTAAAACTTAGATGCAAAACTCAGTATTTTAATTTTAAAAGTATTTTTTTATTTTTTTTTGTAGGATTTCGAATTAAGGAGCACAATTATTTCAAAACAAAACCACTAGAGCTATCTAAAATCAAAACTTTAAACAAATCAATACGTATTTGAACTACTGACAGTTTTTTGCGCTTCCTGAAAAATTGTGTAACTAGCAAATACCGAGTTTTGCATTTAGCGTACTCATATTGGAGAAAGCACTTCCCATATAGCTTAGCAAGTTTTGGAATTTTTACACAAACCGATTCATTAACATCGCTATTTTCCACTGTGTTTTGAGATAGGCGCTATATTTTCTTCTATCAGTTGCTGCCTGTAAATCCAAATGACATTCTCTGAGGACAGCGCACACGCGATACCTTCGAGAGCTGAGAAATGCGCCTTGCGGTTCTGCTGCTAAGAGGAAAAATGGTATTTGGCTGATGCAATGCCATTTTTGGAAGCTTATGCTGCGCCACAACGAAAAATTATAAGTAATCTCTCGGCACCAAATACTGCAACTGCAAAGCCATCGATTGAAAGAAAAAAGAATAAAAGACCATCTGCTGTCGAAGTGGTCGCAGGCCCTATGTTTGAATATCTCAAGACAGTCACTGCTCAAGCTCAGAGCCAAGGTTCAAAACCGGACGGCCCCATTTTAATTTTCTTTAAGAGTCTAGTCCGTAATTTTAAAGTAAAGGTGATGGAACTTTTATAATTTCTTGATAAACAGGAAGAATCACAGTCGACCATTTTGACCTCTCTCTCGGGTTGTTCATTCGGGCCTCCTAACTGTAATAGTGATTACAGTGAGCATAGCGCAATGTACTCCGCACCATCTAACACGAGAACAGTTTCTACAGGACATCCTAGTTTGGAACAGCAATTTATTCAAGAGGACCATCTACAAAAATGCTAGCAGTCGCAATGAAATGACTCGGTGATGGGGTATGACACGTATTCGCGGGGATCTGGGATATCAAAAGTTAGGCTACCTATATATTTTTAAAATATTCTGTCGAAAAAATGTCAATAATAAATAAAAAACTTATCCTAGTGTTATGATTAATCTTTCTTCGGCTGAAACACACCTTCTGTAATTTGTATTCTGCTTCTTTATCCTGTCTTCAACTAAATTCAAAACCTCGTCGAAAGTTTCCATACTCATTCCGCAATAATTATTAAAATTTTTCGAGATCATTTCTCAACTTACGAATGCAATCAGGAATATAAAATATATTTTTGGGTCATCGGGTGAACCCAAAATCTATTTTTCTTTTGATTTTGTTCATCCAACAGCTCTAAAAATTGCAATAATGTGTAAACATTTATTACTAAATCTTACTTACCTGTGAATATATTTGCACTTAGCTCTTTGTTGACAATGTTGACTCTTCTGAATTTACATACCAGGTGAATATGTTTACACATATTCCAACGAATAGTTGCATCAAGACAGGTACATGAATATCGAAGCAAGCATGCTTCACAATCGTGGCATAATAATTTACAATGAGAGCGTCAATTTCTTTCCTCCACAATGTAAATTTCATTACCGGATGATGATTGAACTTGCCACCCAGTTTCCGTTTGTACTATAATATTTAAATCCAATAGGTCACTGGTTTTATGCCTCAAATGAATATCCTTGATTTTAAAGCGTACCTTGCCCTCTGTTTGCCTATCAATTTTGTCTGTTCAAAATCTGTGAAGAGTTTGCGGGATCGTCCAAATCTGACTAAAAAACACTTCGATCATGCGGAAGAAGAGGGTTACATCTCAAAAAACTTCAATTTTGAGATTTGCATGGAAAACTACTTAAAAGTTGCCAAAGTTTTATGAATTTGCATGAATTCACCACTAGATGGCAGATGTAACTGTCTTGTTTTGTTAGGCATGGCGCCATGATTCTCAAGAATACGGTTACATTTTAGTGTGGTTTTAACTTTGGAAGCGAACGGATCAATTTTCATCGCCAATAAAGTTACATTTCAAGTTACAACCTTAACACGTCATACGTGTGTTTAGAATAAAGTGATATTTTGTGTTGTGGCGATCTATATCGGTAACTTGGAAATAGTTGTAATAATCACTTTAGGGAATATAGTGCAACTGAATAATTGTAACCTCAAAAACAATTAATAATTTTTTAAAGAAGGATATATTTTGAAATGTAACCTTGTTGAATAGAACATTCTTGGGGCTTTATGTTGTTTTTTTTTGTTGAAAGTTTCATATTCAAAATTATAACTGTATTGACCAAAAAATTATGATATATTATGATTTCCCGCTTAGATGCTCAAATATAACAGTGTTCTTAATAAACACTTACTGCCTATTTTATTTTTAATTGTTTAAAATATTGAACAATACCACAGATCTGATAATAATTAAAGTTTTGATACTTTCAGAATCGTTTCGCTCACTGAGTTCTATAGTGGCACAACAGCAAAAATTAAGTTTCATGATATCATAAATTACAAAAATGATGCTTAAAGTGCAAATATTATGAAAAACAACTAGATAGGAGGAAGCAAGTATTTGATAGTGAGGGGTTAAGGGACATTTTTTTTCCAACCTGAATTACTTTCGAGAACTTTGATATAGTTATGCCAGTACTGAATTAAGGATTAATGTTCTTTGTCGAAGTTTTTCTTTAGTGGCACAAAATAGTTTTTTATTCTTTAATGAAGAAAACAAATGAACCAATTGTGTAAAAAGTTCATAAAATAAGAATACAAACAATTTCATTCTTTATACTACAGTTTTATTATTAATAAAAATTTAAAAATCTCACAAGTTTAATAATCATCTCACAAAACAACATGGATTCTTAGATACCTTTGAAAAGTAGCTACTACAAAAATACTGCTAAAATAATAATAATATTTAAGACGGTAAACATCATTTCTACTAGTCATACAACCTAATATTATTTATTGCAAAAAGAAAAAAATAACGCTAAAAAATATAGCAAAACATTCAGTTAAAAAATTGTGGTTATTATTAGTGAAATGCAAATTGGTGTAAAAATCACTGTGATTTCTAATGATTGCATTCGACCTAACTAGATACATTAGATCTTCATACTTTTTTTTAGTAATTGGAATCTGATTCTGATATGCCTTATCAATTTCAATACCTTCAAAGGAGGACAGGTGGTTTGGAGTTCTCGTCCGTTTATTGAAGAAATTGACGGATTTGAAATCAGCTTTGAACGAAATTTTATAGAAGAAACGGCTGGGGTAATCCTTTTCGACCTTCAATATTGATACATCGCTAAACTTGAAGACTTCTCCTTCAGAATTAGTGTTCAGATTTGAAGCAGCTCTCTCTGTCAATTTTTTCAAATCAAGAAAGTCTTCATGAGTGT
>JAEQML010082084.1:0-10956 GCA_016904865.1 Pissodes strobi
AGATAGTTTATTAATGAATTATTTAATGCCAGTTAGGGAATAATATTTACGCCAAAAACTAAAGAGAATTTCAGGAGGAAAATAGAGACTCTCTAAAAAATTATTGCTACATGCCCACGCAATAAAGAATAGATGTGTTAACCCGTTCAGTCCTGAACTATGAAAGCTTCTTTATATATATTATTTTGCAATAGACGAAATGGCCCATTGCGCGATTCTTTTGTCCACAGCGCATTTTGAGTATAGTAGCTTACTTAGGACGTACGTAGAAACGTTTATTCTGAGCAGGGAGTAAAGCTAATTACCCAAAACACGTTGTGGGTAAACTATTCCTCCCACAACACGAATTTATTGTTTACGCCTGACGCTTGTGGTAAAATATTCCCTGTAAGTTGTTAAGCTTTTTCGTTATTTCTAATTTTTAGGCGCAATACCTTCACTTCAGAATCTGAAGAAGCTGAAAGTGAGAAGAGTTAAGCTAAAATACAAAATTAAAATCAAGAACTCCAAAAAATTTTCTACTAACGAATGCGTAGGCCAGAACAACCTGTGTACGAAGCGTATAAATTAAACCCAAGGCCCAAAATGCCGGAGAGTAGTGAGGGTCTATTTATAAAAGACGCCACTGACTTATGTCAGAAAATCCCCAAGTTGAAAAATGGAGCTCGTTATGGCTTAGGCTTCGCGCAAAAAATATTGAGCAATTTAAAATAATAATGCTAATTTAAATAATTGAAACAGCAGTGGCAGTCACTGTCAGAAACTTGCAAATGAAGCGAATCAAGAATAGAATCGAAAATCAAATTAAACCATATTAACGGTATATCAACATATGGTTCAATTTTAGCTTATACCAGACATGATGATACACATGCCTTACACCGTTCGAGCCTAAAAACAAATTATATTCTAGATACAACTCGATAAAAAAAGACCATAGCCGTGGACCGTTATAAACCAAACTAACCTAAAAGTATGACCTAAAGGGCTATTGAAATTAGCCGATTATGATGACGAAAAGAAATGCCTAAGCTAGTCTTAAGTTAAATAGAAATAATCATATCACATATCACGGTTCAATTCATTCTAAAACAATATGGTTGAAACGCTGGCCGGATCAGAAAGCAGAACATCTTCAGAATTAATTGTTGTGAAAACAACAGCGTCAAAAAGATGTTTTAAATATATTTAACGGATATTGTTTTGCTATAAATTTAATAATTTAATTTAGTCTGTTTTTAAATGGGTTAACAGCGATGACACGTAAGTTAGTGAATTTTAGCTGATAACTTTAGGGAATTCATTACTCACTTAGGAATCTTTCGCCTGGTTATATACAGAAATAAAAACTTTTGAGATATGAATTCGGCCTACAACAATTTACGAACTAGGAATTTTTCCTTTTCCAGTAAACAATAAAAAAATTATAATGCTTGAGGACTACGCACCAGACGT
This sequence comes from Pissodes strobi, assembly GCA_016904865.1. Taxonomy (NCBI): domain Eukaryota; kingdom Metazoa; phylum Arthropoda; class Insecta; order Coleoptera; family Curculionidae; genus Pissodes; species Pissodes strobi. The sequence continues at coordinate 1,456 of JAEQML010082084.1, forward strand.
GGAACTTCATTCGCATATATGGAATAATATTTTTATTTTATGCAAATTTACTGACACGAATGGTAGAACATATTATACACGAAACCCCGGCCCGTTCAACGGTCGATTCTTATCAGAGAGAGTTCGGCGCGGATGACGGGGAAAAGACGAAGATAAAAGATAGTTTTGGTGTGAATTGTGGACGGGCCGGTATCAAAATTCGCCTAACCGATCTATTCTCTACTTTAGTTACCCTTCGCCGTATTACACATTTTGTAACTCTTGTAACACGTTAACCAGCATTCACTACTATAAAGAGCCTTGCCCAAGAATGTCGTTCGACTCGAATATTGCTAAATGGAATCGATGAATTGAAGAATTTATGATTTCACCGAATATTTCTGTCATTTATAAAATTTTCCGTATGAAGTGTGCATTTTTCGTACTCTAAAGCGAAAATCGCACATTGCCTAGGTGCTTTGCATATAGGTTTTTATTTGTTGAATTTGACAGTGAAAAGGTATTTTTGAAATGCAAGAGTATCAGATTTTTCATGCAGGTATAACATCCATAAAATCCCAATACTGACAAATTTGTGCTTTTTGTCCGAAGGGTCGCATATAATTATTATGTAGAGGCAATATTTTACGCCTCTAACACAAAATGAATATGTTCCCATCAATTATATTCGTACATAATGTACCGTTGCAAATTTTACAAAATCTGGTAGTGCGTTTTTTCCCCTGGTTGATTTATGTTATTGAAACTCTCGCTACCTTACTTCTGGCCACCTTACTTCCGGTGATCTGAGTCTCTCGAAAGATGAATGCGTTGGAGCGCTCTCTTGACAGTTATATGTTTTTTTTTTGGGGGGGGGGGGGGGGGGGGGGAATTAATGGGCCTTCTGCCTTACGCGCTTACGCGGGTAGGAGGCAAGAAGTTGACGGTATACGATATCTGAAATTTTCATTGATATTTTTGATCTTCATCATCGGAAACAAAGGTTTTTATGCCAGTTATATTTTCTTGGAAATTAATTATTTGTGGCTGATTTTGCCGGAGGTCTTTGATAGTTTAACGGTTATAATTTCTAGGAAGGATGTATCGTGCTCTAAGCATATTTTTATGCTTTTTATTATTTTAATATAATAGGAGTTAAATACCATTTAATTTGGCAGCTAAAAGGACAAATAATATAGCCCGGGTGCAAGTTATAAAATATCGTTTCACAGCAATCCAACCTTATATCACCTCGAGTAAGGAATTTATTTTGCTAATGTCTTGATAATTAATTGACTTGTTTTTACTGTAATTAGGTTCATCGCATATACCTTTATCTGACTGTAGATCATCTCTTACGTATATCATACCTACTGTCGTTATAGTTTACCGCAACTGAGTTATTGAAATTATCGATGGATGGTTTTAAGTTGATTATTTAAATATGATTTTTCTTATTACCTATATAGTATTACCTTAATTAGTAAATATCTTGATTATGCTTTCGTGATTATCAGATTTACTTGTGTATTACACCTACCTACCTTAACAATAAGTTTTTACTGTAATTGGCTGTAAGCCTCATGGCAGTAATTTGCTTCGCATAACTGCTTCGCCTTAACCTTGACATCGAACTGAGCTCAATTCGTGTTCTTTGTAGGTACTTACCAGCTAGGTATATATATATATATATATACTTACTTTATAGAATAATTCGTTGATTTAACAGGTCTCTAGGAACTGCTTTATGGTATATTTACATTATCGCTGCCATGAGATACGTTTAGTTTAGTTTTGTTAAATAATCAATTTGTTTTACCTATAGATAGTTACCGTTAGATCTATATATATTTACCTCATTAGTTATTTCATTGATTTAGTATGCCTATATTAACATTTTATTGATATAATGATATTATCACTGCCACGGGATTCATTTAGCATAGTTTGGTTTAGTACTCACTTCGTTTATAACTGCTGATATTTATCGGCTATATCTATACATATTTATTTCACCGGACCATCTAATTGATTTATTATAAAGCTAGTTTAGTAAAATACTTCCTATTTATAGTGTTTCGTAATTGACTACATTTAGTCAAACCTTTAAGAATCCAATGTTTGATTGAAATTATTTCAAGATAGGAATTGGGCAATATTAATGTTATAGGACCTAGATTAAAACTTCATATATCTTATTTTGCTTTGATTTAATAGTCAGATAATATAGATCAAATACATTATAAATTCAAATTCATTCGAGATAGAATTAATTGTCTTTGGAGTCTTTTTGAAAGTTTTTAACAATTAAATAAACGATATAATTGGGATCCCGTTTGTTTTGGAAGATTAGTGTCAAACGTACCTTTCCTTGGTAAATACCTGTAATCTCTAATTTTTATAATATACTTGTCTAAGGTATGTTTCCCAGTTTTGCTGCCCCGATTTCGATATGTAAAAATCATCGATATATTCTTAGTTAAAAATTTAATGGCGCCTTCACCTAACTGACAAGTCATAGACCCATGCCTTAAAATATTATGGAACCCGCTGGCATATGGACCGCATGCAATTAACAGATGGTATTACATAATTGGCACTTGACGCTTAAGGCTGGCTGCAATAAAAATAAGTAAATAATCGAGAAATCTTAATATGTATCACACTCGTACTCGTACAGTCCAGGATATTGTCGTAGGATACTGCACTGCCTATTTTTCATGTTTTGTCAAATTGTCAGGCAATTTTTACAGAACACGCTGTCATGAAAAATTATTAGCAATTTTTATGCAACTGCCCAATTTTTCCTGAAAATAACAGCCTGTAAAAAGTAAAAAATAACTTTGCCAAATCTCTGCAGTCATATTTTTTCCTGCTGGCGCATATAAAAATTGCTTACTAACAGGAATGAAACGCCGTTCCGACGAGATAAAAGCCGTGCATCAAAGTGCTTTGTGTTTCCTTTCACATAAAATAAACATAGTCTATTACCTGCCTACCATATTTCATCGTTAAGAAAACTTAGAAAATGTTGTAGCATATTTCGCGAGCCAAAAAGCCGCATCGAGGAAGACATATATTATATACTGATCATTAGATTAATTGGAAACAAAGCGAGAGAGGATTTCCCAATGGAGCTTTTTTACCGTAATGAGGTTTTTGCTCATATCTAGATTCTTGCCAATAAATTGTGTTTCTCCAGTTCGCAACAACTTCCGTAGTGATTATATCCATGATAAAGCTACCAAAAGACAGATGTCTTGGTCCTTAAGAAAAATGTCTATTATCGCCGAATTTAATGAAGTTAAACAAATCAAATTGTTGCGCTTAAAACCCTTTTAAATGAGTTAGCAATATATAATAAATAAAATGGTGCCTACCCTTAAGGATACGGCCAGCGCAACATGTGCTCTAACTTGCTCGTCGGCATGGAGTGGGTCAATTATTTACTTTTGCCACCAGTTTGAAATAACTAAATATGTAGACCCAAGCTAGAAGATCCTCTGTCTTAAGAATCCTTAAGGGCGACTCAAAATCAAACGACTATCAACTACACTTGTCTGGTTGTGGTATCTCAGAGCAAATAAAAGACGGTAACGTTCGTGCAGGTTTACGTTTATTGGGCGCTTGTTAAATTGGACGTTAACGTGTTGTAATATTTCTTTCAATAAACAGAAATATATAAATATAAAAAAATGTAAAAGAGCTTAATTGAAAACAAGTAATAACCTATATGCTCATAAATACAGAACTAGATCAATTGTGTTAACATACAGACGGTAATTAGATTTAGATTGAATTATAATGGAAGTGGAATAGATAAGGAATGATCGAATAATTGTTAGGCATATTACTAAAGTAACAATATAATATACCAAATAATTACGAAAGATCAAAAACCAATTTCAACAAATTAATCAATAACCAAATGTTGATCTAAGAAACCACAACACCCATCTCATACAGCAAGCTATTGAAGACAACTTTAACATGAAGAAATTGCGATCGAATATGACAAGAGGAATATAGACCATACGAAAAATGAGAAATGAACAGGGAACAGTAGTCTATGAGAAGCAGGAGATCGTGACCATCATCCAAAACTTCTACCGAAAGCTCTACAGACAGGAAATGTCAGACGCAGGTTACCAGAGAGATAGCAAAGCAAAAATTCTAAATATGGGATCGGAGGAAATACCGGAGATCGATACATCCGAACTAGAAGAGGCACTGAGATATATGAAAAGACGCAAGGCTCCAGGAGAAGACCAGATTACGGCAGAAATGCTGAAAGAAGGAGGAGCAACACTGAAAAAAGCAATCCTCATCCTGCTCAATAAGTGTCTGGAGGAGGGCCGCATCCCAGAAGCATGGAGAAACACCGAGGTCATAATCCTATTTAAGAAAGGAGACTGTAACAACATCGAAAATTACAGGCTCATCAGCCTCCTATCTAGCTTGTACAAATTACTTAGCAGTATCCTGACCAGACGCCTGGGTCAAAAACTAGACTTCTATCAACTCATAGAACAAGCGGGATTCAGAAAAGGCTATAGCACCTTCGACCATATCCAGATTGTGCGGAGACTGATGGAGAAATGTAGGGAATACAATGTTCCTCTTCACCTGGGGTTCGTCGACTATCAAAAGGCATTTGACTCGATAGAGGAATGGGCAGTACTAAATGAATTGAATAAGGCTAGGGTCGATTCCCGATACTCCACTCTTATCAAGAACTGTTACGAGAATGCCACTTTTCACGTGAAGATAACGGAAGACCCCAACACAGAAAAAATTCCCACAAACAGAGGAGTTAGACACAATATCCCCAAAACTTTTCCCCTTGGCTTTGGAAGGAGTCTTCAAGTCCTTGGAGGGGAAGTCAAAAGGCAATAACATTGACGGGAGGTACCTGAGCAATCTACGTTTTGCAGACGACACTCTCCTGTTTAGCAATTATCATAAGGAGCTCACCAACATGTTAAAGGAGCTAAAAGAAGCATCACAAGCAGCTTCAGATGAACTTAGGTGAGACCAAGATCATGAGTCCTTATAACACCCAGGTCGCCATAGACAACATTAATATTGAAACAGTGGATGAATACGTTTACCTAGGCCATAAAATAAAGTTAGGATGTGAAAACCAAATGATGGAGATTGCAAGAAGGGTGAGCCTCACCTGGGCAAAGTATGGTAACCTCTCTCACATCCTAAGAAATCCTAGAACTCCAATTAATCTAAAGCGGAAGGTGCTCCAGAGCTGCATGCTACCGATCATGACGTATGGCCTTGAGACTACGACCTTCACACAAAAAAGTGCCAATCGCCTGAGAGTGTGTCAGAGGGCCATCGAACGTTCAATGGTGGGTATTAGCCTTAGAGATAGAATAAGGAATGATGACATTAGGAAAAGATCAGAAGCCACAGACGTCATGGAAACGGTAGCAAGGAATAAGTCGAGATGGGCTGGGCATGTGGCGAGGGACAGTGTCAAGTGGACCAGGGCCATCCTCCAATGGTGACCAAGGGAAACAAAAAGAAGTGTTGGGCGACCCCAGACGAGGTGGAGGGACGACATCCAGAGACACGCGGTGAAAAACTGGATCCAAACCGCCCAAGATCGACACCACTGGAGACAATTGGAAGAGGCTTACGTTCAGGAATGGACAGAAATAGGCTGATATGAATGATAATTAAATCAATAACCACAATACACATAAGGCATCTGTCGTCTCATCATACAAGTAATAAAAGGCAAGGATAATACTTTTTACTACTAATCCTTGTGGCACCGTGTACCATGGTATACGTGTCGCAGTTGTACATAAATAACCCTTAACAATTCAGTTTATGAAATACCGTTATGTAAAATTATTATAATCAGACAGTTAGTCAGGCAGAACGACAATGTTTATCATATACAAGGATAAATATTAAATTATAAGAATAGAGACATATATTATAAAAAAAAACTATGAGTACTTATTAATTGAACCACATTGGTAAATATAGCAGTTATCTAGATTAGCACTGGTAAGCTACGCTTACTCCTAAAGATTTCCAAAACTATTTATATCAATACCACGCAGAAAGAAGTAAAACACGCAATCTAATACCACGCTGAAAATACTAATAATACGCCAATTACATTATGTTGAAATATCACAAGTGTAACCTAAACTGATCTTTTCTGCTCTAAAACAGAGTTTTATCCACAATACCGAAACAGAATATTTGCACTCGACGCGCGTTTCGCTAACCATGTTAGCATCATCAGGAGATGATTAAATTAAAGTTTTAATCATCTCCTGATCATGCTAACATGGTTAGCGAAACGCGCGTCGAGTGCAAATATTCTGTTTCGGTATTGTGGATAAAACTCTGTTTTAGTGCATGTTGCCGAAGGTTCCAAACCCCAACGTAGTTATCTTTTCTGGTCTCCGCCGATGTCACCTCCGGCCTCATGCACGTAGGCTGCCGCTAAGCCCCTTGGCACTCATGGCAATTTAAGGTAATTCCCACTTGGATATTCAGTAACTTCGGCTGCAGTCGATACCAACTTAAAACAATCAACTTGACTGGCTGACCGGTAGATATTTTACTCGCACCAATTAAAAACTCTGACGGTAAATTCTTGGTAAGCTACTAAATCTCGCTCCAAATAAACTTGCTCCAAATAAACTTGCTCCAAATAAAAAAACTCGCTCCAATAAAAACGTGCCCAATATTAAAAATAACTCCTGATAAAAACTCTAGCTACGTAGGGCTTTTGATAGTGATGACGAATGGGGGCAAGGCTCTCTCCTACAGGTACCCCTTGAGGAAGGAAACGGCGTATTTTGCCGCACGTGGCCAGTTACCAAACGAAATCTTGACTTCAGACCAAAATCCAACAAACCGAGTCAATTAATTCATTACAAAGCTGGCTATGTAACTGTCACCTCTCCTAGCCCGAAATAAGATTATCCCCGTAAGGGTGATTTGACAATTCTTAAAATTTTAATCAGGCTTACGCACTACCTCCTCTTTGGACGGCTTACCATGAAAGAGAACGAGCTCAAATCAAAATCGTTCACCTCGAACGCCAAGTTCAATGTTAAAGGGCCAGGAAAAATTCGACCAATAGGGCAGCTTTACATTGTCCTGCGATACACGCAAAATTCAACAAGCTGGTTGCCACGAAATTTAATAACATCTTCAATATGCAATAAAACTTACCTAAGGCTGTATAATATCATGTATTGCTGGCAGAACAAAGAAAACCGACGATAAAACCATTATTGACAATGACCAAACAAAGCCCGCGGCCATTTTAAACTCGTGACATCAAAACAACTAAACGCATGAAACCGCGGCGCAATGATTTAGGCCTAAACGCACCTTTAGCCAAGAGAAGCGCACGAGAATCGCTAGAAAAAGATGTACATCTGGCAACATTCCAAGAGTTTCCCTTTGATTTATTATATCCCTCAATAGGCAACCAATAATTATTATCAGCCATCTGACGTTTGAAGGTTGTATCAGAAATAAACATTGGATGAATTTTTAACTTTTTCTATTAAATATTGAAACAAATCCAGGAAAATAACCGATGAATTGCGAAACCAATATTTCTGACATTTGTGAGACTGTTTTAATGTATATTATCACCGAGAAGGCGATTATTCGGGAAGGTAAGAATATTGAATGTTTTGAAATGCACTGCTATAAATGCCTATAACTGTTGTTTTTTCGATAGCGATGGCCAAAATACAGTACGATTTATTGATTGATTATGTGCTAAGCCAGTGAAAAGGTTCATAAAGTACGATCAAGCCTATCAAACAGCCCGAGAAAATCAAGTTACGTATACGACTACCGAACTCTCAATTTTCCCTCTATCAGCTCGATTTAAGGCTAGGGTCATACGACAACCATGCAGGCATATAAACAAGTAAGTAGTATTATAGTTAGCTTGACGGACTAGCATATTAGATCTAGGATTAAAGGTAAAATAACTAACTTTATTTTATCTCTATCTGTTACATGATTTCATACTAAATTGTACATAACATGTAACAGTACCAAAAATCCGACTCATTGCTAAAATAAAATGCAAAATTGTCCCATATAGTCTAAGATAAATCTTGGACCATTTAACTTTAACATCTCCACAACTGAAAATAAGTTTTTTTTACATTTTGGAGGACTTAATATTGTGTACTTGAACTTCATCTTCGACATTCTTAATCCCTCCATCCCTGGACGATAACGCGAATTTAAATTTTCGCCAGGCGTGCCTTATGGGATTACAGTTTTGGAATTTCGGCGGCGACACTATAGGATCAATCCCGTTGGCGTTCGAAACTTTGTTGAAAACTTAAGCTCGACAGGGTCTTTCATTATCGCCTACAAAAGTAAACTTGTCTTTGAGGTTTTACGCAAATGGATAATAGAGACACTCGTATAAGAAAATGCTGTTATTGTTTCGTTAGTAATATAAAATTTTATCTTTCCATCATACGTAAGGCCTCAAAGCATAGTCACTTCTCTCCATCAAATGCTTCTTGTGCAACCATAATTTTTTCAAAATCGTGTCAATTGATTTTGGGTTCACCAGCAAACAATAATGCTGCCATTGATTTATTTTCCAAGTTTTGCTGGGTTTAAAAACCAACATTATGTTCCGCTAAGTCTCGTTCCATGAATCAAAATAATAATAATTCTTAACTCTAGCAATTGTATGTCCGTTCACAGAACAGAGTTGAGCTACTACTTCATGACTTCTGCCATTAAAAACTAGGGGAATTGAATTTCGAGTTCTCGTTATTGTCAATTATTCATTGATATACTACATTACTTTCCATGAAAATGCCAGACAATTTTTATAAAATGTGAAATACCACAGGTCAATTTTGAGGCCAACAAATAATTAGTACGAAAACTTCTGTAATTTATATAAAAAGAATAGTTGATGGATCATCATTGTATCATATCGAGATTAACTGTTTATGCACACATATCAAACAAACTTAATGAAGTGGCCGAATTATTCTACGACCTAGAGCCAACACCTAGAGAAAACTGAACAAAAACTATAATTGACGATGCTAAAATTGGCCAAAAGGCGTGAAGTGAGGTCATAAGATACGTACTGGGTGAATGTAATGAACATAGTAACCGGCCGGGTACTCTTGCGCTATAGAAGGACACCTGGTGATCCTCAGTGCTTTCTTCAAATTTCCACCATGACGTTTGTGTACGTGCAGATCACTCCAATACACTTCACATCAAATTCAAAAAAATTGTTGAAAAAATCTTTGAGCACAAGAAAATCAAGAAACTCACCGACGATAAAGGACGAAAAGCCGAGTCTTTTGCTATATGTCACGGACTTGCCATAACCTTGCCAGACATCAATGTAGAAAACAACATATCTTGGCGTAATCACGTCAGGAAAATCGCCAATGCAGCAGCACAAAAGCTAGAAAAATTTTATAGAGCAAAAAAGTTGTATACACCTCATCAGTTCTTACTGCTCTA
>JAEQML010082087.1:0-10956 GCA_016904865.1 Pissodes strobi
ATACTTGGAAGCTATGGGAGTGTTAAGTGAGGCTCAATTCGGGTTTCTCGCATCAAGGAACACCAGCGATGCCATGTTTTCACTGTTGGAGAGTCTTTACCTGCATCTGAATGACAATGACGGTGCTGCGGCGGTATTCTGTGATCTGTCCAAGGCATTTGATTGCGTGGATCACAGAATATTGCTGAGCAAATTGGAATTTTATGGTATCAGAGGTGTGGCTTTGTCATGGTTTACTTCCTATTTATCAAACCGTGTCCAATCTGTCATTGTGGGCAACAAGGGGTCGAGGCTCTTGAATGTCGGATCGGGGGTCCCACAGGGTTCTGTCTTGGGTCCCCTCTTATTCTTAGTGTACATAAATGATCTTTCGGACCTGAACATCTCGGGTAAATTTACAATGTTTGCAGACGATATCACGGTGCTTTGGAGCGGGAGGGATCCTGCTTGCTTGGGAAGAATTGTGAGTGGGGATCTATCTGAAATCAAGAAATGGTGTGATGCAAACTATCTGACGCTGAATGTATCGAAGACACACCTGATGATGTTTAGATCCAATGTCCGCGATGTCTACCTCGATTCTGCTCTGATGACTGGAGTACAGGTGAACAAGTTTTTGGGGATTTATATTGATGAAAGACTGAAATTCGATCAACATGTATATAATCTGAATATTAAATTGTCTAGAGGATGTTTCGCATTGAGGGTTATGGTGTCTGAATTGGATCTTGCCATTGTAAGAAGTGTATATTTTGCCCTCATAGAATCCCATTTACGATATGGTATATGCTTTTGGGGTTCTTGTTGTGACCAATTATTTAACTCAGTCTTTGTCTTACAGTAGCGAGCGCTACGTGTTTTGTGCAGAGCAAATAACAGAGACTCTTGCAAGCCGCTCTTTATCTCACAAAAAATTCTAACACTTCCGAGTATATTTATTCTGGAGACAGTATGTCTAATACACCGGAAATATAAAAGCCTAATCAATGATGATTCTCGAGCATACCCTACGCGCCGGCCGTATGTAATCCCTCTTCCGATACCTACTTCATCCCTTACGAAGAACTCATTGATATTTAATGGCAAAAAGCTATTTAACCACCTCCCAGCAAAATTGAGGCAAATTACTGACACAAGGAAGTTTAGAACAAAGGTGAAAAATTTACTTGTTGAGAGAGCCTACTACTCAATTGGAGAATTTTACAGCTGCTCACAGTGATGTCCGTGCGTTCTCGGCAAATGCTTTGTAGTTTTAATTGTATTTTCATGAAATTTTTTTTTTTTATCATTGTGACCATTTGTGGAGAGTTATGGATTTTACGTGCTCCCGGGGCTTATTGTGGCTTATGGAGTATTGTGAGGAGAGGTTTCTTGACCCCACTGTTTGTTTGCTTGCGTTTTGTTTTCTGCTCGACCATATGTAATTTTACCTCCCTGGCATGTCTTTAGTTTTAAGTTTTGATATTTATATATATATAGCTAAATGTCTTAATAGGCTACTATGTAACATAGGAGCGCCTACTTGCAGCATAGGTTTTAGGAAAACTACTGTCGACGAATATTTTATGATACTAGTGTGTGTAATTTTATAGTTTGCTACATTGTTTTTGTTTTATTTGTATTACTTTAGTTGTATGTAGTAAAGCTTTGTCTACAAAATGCATATTTTTATGACATTAAAGTATATTTTGATTTGATTTGATTTGATTTAAATAGGGCGGGCTTTACGCGAGAAGCCGCGATATTATCCTCCCAATCAGTAGGCGTTTCCATTCGCTTTTTAAGGTTAATAAGGCGCATATGTTTATCGCATTTAAGATACGAATGACCTCTAATTGGGTATATTACTGAGATGGATTGAAAATGTTTAACTACTAATACCATGTAATGAATAAACCTTACAACAGTGTAGTTTTTGTTTTGCCCACCTCCCCCGTCACAGAAAATGTGAAGATGTTGAACATTTGGGGGCAAATTATGCATAATAAAACGGAAATGAAACGAACCATACTTCATTGGACCCCTTTTTAGCAATAAATTCTGGATAAGTATAAAAATATGAGTCAGAGTTTGTTAAAACATGGATGTTAAAAGAGTAAATCGAGAGCTGTCTGCGATAATATACATCATTTGTAGAGATGTTTGGCAGTTAAACATTCTTTTGGTAGTCCATAGGTATAGCTTCAGAATCATCTTCTATTCTTGCCCTTCTTTTGCATGCTTTTTTTCTGTCATAAAACGTTTGAGCCCTCCGAAGATGAAGCTCCTTGAGAGTTTTCGGATTGGCAACTTCAGTACTCCCATTTTCTCATCTTTTTCTGCTGGTTTCATCTTTGCAATAAGACCGCGAATATCCGAAACCAATGTTGTAATTTTCTTCTGAAAATCTCCCTGTATGTTTGGTAAGAAATTATAAGCTCCGGGTATTTTTCTTTAAACATAGAAAACATTTTCATTATATTTAAAATTTCAGGCAAGTAGGTCTTGCCACTATTACCATGTAAGCTGTAATGACTGATTCTTGCTTTAAAAGATTGGATATGCTGGTGGAAAGTATTCAGACTACCGGGCTTCAATTTGTTATAATTTACTCCAACTCTTCGATCTTTAGGAGCCGTGCCAGATATCTTTAATTTTTTTTGTAAATGTTGAAGTTTCGCCCCTGTATACCATGAACTGCACGAAAAACATAACGCAAACTTGTACTTCTTTGTAATTTTTTTCCTCATCTTCACCCATACCTCCAACCGGCCTAATTCTGACTCTATACAAATAAGTGGCCTTATATAATATTGCATCATGCATATCTTTGGCTCTAGATCGCCGCATCTGTTCACTAGAGATATTAGAGAACACAAATATGCATTCTGTTCATTATGAGATGTTAATGAATTAAAATTATTTAAAATTCCTTTTCTATTTATGTCACTTACATTGTCAGAGCACTTCAAACGTTTGCATTGGCAGAATTCACCAAACTCGTGAGACTGTAACTTCATTTTCTTCATAACTTCGTATAACCTGCCCATTTTCGACCTCTTTATAGTAAACATGTTTTCACTATCTGTCATAATTGAATTAAATAAAATTCTAAGCCGAACAGAACTGCACAAACACGACTTGGAACAGAACTGCAAAACACGAGTGGACATGTTTCAACCGTTTAGGCGCCGACATGCACGGTTTTCTACCGACATAGGGTTTTTGAAAGGCGCAATGATTCGCGTTTTAAGATCCTTTACAGACGTAGACGACTATATCAAAATCGGTCTCTCCTATTGGTCGATCCGCATGGCCCTCCGCTCGCTACCGGGTCTCAAGAAAAGGAAACTAACCTGGTGCTAACCCAAGACATACCCAAAATCAAAAAAAAAAACTGTTTCGAAACATAATCATAAAAAATAATAAAAAAAATGTAACGGGTGCCGTGCCGTCCAGGTGGGACCCAACTATGTAAACCTCACGAGAGCTCTTGCGACAAAGTGTTTGCATCACGAAGACATATTGTAATACGAGATGGATCGACGAATAGGAGAGGCCGATTTTGATATAGTCGTCTACGCATGTAAAGGATCTTAAAATGCTCCCCAAATCCTTCCTGGTTATAGTACCATCAAGATACAAGGTGCATTCGCCTGAAATACGGGTATTGAAGGGTAGATTGGCGTTATGGCCTAATTTTGGGCTCATTTGCTCACAAAACTGCAAGCGCTTATTATAGTCATCTTCGTTAATCTCATGTATTAATCTCAATTTGAACAGATGACATGTATGTGCTTTTAGTACAATAAAGCTTTGGAGTGACTAACTGCCTCGACGATACCGTTTATGACCACCAGAAAACGTAATGGGTTCAATTCAACCCTTGCACACTTAAGAAGTTCTTCCATATTTCACAGATTTACCATCCTTAATTTCAACATAGTCTTCTATTACATACATAAATCGTATATATTTTTAATTATACCCATCCTTTTCGCAGATCACACTACTAAGAAGAAGAAGCTCTGAAACACTGGTCAATATGGTAGATTTACTTGTTTAAAAAATCAATATTATTAGGAATTATAAATGTACAGTATGCGATATTTATCTCAACAATTGGTCAATAAATCACATGGGTCCATATTCATGAAGGACTGACGTTTCTATCCAAGCAAATGGTAAATTAACACTCACTTTCATTTTTATTTTGAGGACTGATTGATATTGATTAAATCATACTTTTGTATGATTTGTTATGATTTTTACACTTATATAATGATCTAATTCTACTCCAATTTAGTTTGTATGTAATATTTCATTGATTGTGTTTATATATTATTTGAATATAACCTTCATGGTTTTGTATGCTTGATTTTATTTGTTGTGTTTACAGTAGTGTTATGACTTAATTTATATCAAATTACTCTTTCAATTAATATTTGTGATTACAGCCTCTCTTGATAAAATGATCCTCCAAAATAAGATTTAAGTAGATTCTGATTAATACACTTTGTGAACAATATTTTTATGACAATAAAGCAATTCAACACAAGAAAAGTAAAATTGTGAAAATTGCTTACTGTAAAACAGCTTTAAATAATTATTGGGAATGACATTTTGAATTAAATGATTAAATATGTTAAGGTAAAGAAGGGTCCATGATTTACAGCATTTTTTCAAATCATTACACTTCTTAGTCACAATTGATGAGAAGAAAACAAGAAAAGCAAGTTGAGTCTTGTCAATATAAGATCCATGAAATTTGAAGATGTCTGAATAAACAATGTTCATCCACTAGGAAGCACATTAAGATAACAATTTGTAATAGCCCATAAATGTAATACAATAATTGGCCTAACACTACTTTTTTCATCATATTTCAAAGCCTTCCCTGAAAAATGCATCCATCCATAATATGCCATTATACTGATGTCTTGAGTGATCAAACAGTAATGTATCGGCATCAATTTGCCCCAAATTCTGGATCTTTGGAAGGTTTTTTTTTTACTCAAAAGTAGATCATTCAGAATTTTTTCCCTTAAAGTGCTTAAGAAAGGATGATCTCTCCTTGCATATTCAGAAATCTTCAAATTCTGAGGGTCTTAATATCCACAAGACCACAAAAGTTCTACATACCCAAAATATATTGAGCAATCTTATTGGGAAAGTTATTGATCAGAGTGTAGATTATCTCCAAAGATTTTACAGTTGCATTGTCAAACTTAGGGTTGTGTGCCACTTCCAAAATCAACTTGAATAATCCATTTGACGTGTCGAATGCATGGAGTAAATACAAATCTAAAAGCATAAATAATTAAAGGATGGACCTGTAGGACATATAGCACACACTACTGAAACTCATTTGGGTTATTCTTAAAAATACGTTCAAATCACTGTTACCTAGTGTAAAATAAAAAATAAAAAGTAAATTTAAAAAGTTTGCCATTCTTAAATTCCAAACTACAAAAGTGCTTATTAATCCTGTACTTATTTCATAAAAAGTGTACTCGGATTTTATGAAAATTAAAATGTCAAAAAATCACTTCCGTGGACGTTACCCTGTCAATGTTGTGTTATTTCATCATAAATATCAATTAAATAAATGCTTTTTCATTAAGTGGATATTTTTTAATATAATCACAAATAATTAACCAATCCTTTAAAATGTTTAAAGAGCCTAAAATTAATTATTATTAAACATTACTTTTATATTTAGGACCGTTACCCAAGTCTGAATAAATTTCCGTGGACATAAGAAGAAACTCTGTAATCTCATAATAGATGGTGTTAGGGTCCTTAAAACAAGTTATTGTATTGCCAATCAAGTGGTTTAGTTACTGGGCAAACGTCGGTGCATAATTTTAAACCGTTGTTTTGTTATTGTAGAAAAACTTGTAAAATTATAAGTGTGGCAAGATCAACACATCACTTCTGTGGTCTGGAAAAAACAGGTAAGAAATTAAAAAATAATTTGGATTTCCTATTTGGCATCATTATTGTGATAAGGATATGAGATATTTACTGCAAACAGATCAGAACCTTACTTTCAGAATATTTTAAAATTACAATTTTCTATATTCGGTCACTTCCGTGGACATCACTTTTGTGGACTCTCTGTGTCCACGGAAGTGATCAATGTCTATGGAAGTGACTAATCTTGTAATAATCTTTGTAGTTTGGTAAATGCAAAACTTTTTTAGAATTGGAATAATGCCGAAAGCAAATAAATAAATAAAATAAATAAATAAAGCCTTTATTTCCAACAGGTTAAACACACACTTACAGGAAAATCATAACTTAACAGTAATAACTACAAAATACAAACAAAGTAATTATAAAAATAAAATAAAATTAGAAAGAATATAGATGTATATCCAAAGCAAAGACTATGCAGTGCCAGCGTGCATGTATGAGAAATAACAATCATTATACTTAACGTAGTACTTAACGGGTACAATACAGAAAAATTACAGGGGACGGTGTAGATGTATAACAGAGTTGGCTATCTTTGTTAGGGGATCGGTATAAATATCACAAACGTCACAGACCTGATTAAATACGTTACGTTAAGATTTTAATATTCCTGAAGCGAAATGGGAAAATGATGTATATGGTACTAGAGCGGTTGGTGGTCTGTCGCCACAGGGTAGAGCCCTTTCAGATTTTTTCGCATATATGAACTTAAGTCAGAAGAACACAATATCCAATGCCTTCGGTGGGTATTTGGATTTAATTGTAACCAATGTGAGTTCCGTTTGCGTCACTTGCGTTACTGAACCTTTGCTACCTCTTGACAGTTACCACCCCGCTCTGTCATTTGGCATTTGTATTGGTGGTCGGTTGTCTGAGTGCCTGGATCCTTTTCACGAGTTTTTCGATTTTAAAAATGCTAATTACTGTGCAATAAATACTTTTCTTGGCGCGTTTGACTGGACTCGGGCGCTTAATTCGGCTGACATCAATGCAGATGTGAGTCTGTTTTATGATATAGTTTATTGTGCCTTTGAAATGTATGTTCCGAGAAGATTTTCGAAAAGGCCTGTATTTCCATCATGGTTTAACGATTCTCTAAAAGAATGTATACTCAAAAAGAAGGCCGCTCATAAGAAGTTTAAAGAGTCTAACAATGCAAATGATTACAGTGAGTTTTCGGATTTGCGACGTGAATGTAAATATTTATCTGAGATTTCTTATCGTGAGCATATCACAAATACTGAGAATTCTATTAATCAAAACAGTGGAGATTTTTGGAAGTATGTGAAGAGAAAGAACAACTCATTTAGTATTCCTAAATCGATGTCATACCAGGGTCAGTTGTCTGATGATGGAAGTGTGGTCGTGGGTTACTTCAGTGATTTTTTTTCTTCTGTGTATTCTGATGGGGATTATGATGATTATGATTTTAATGTGCCTAAGTCTGTTTCTATGGGCTGTTGTGACATTAGTGTGATTGATGTTTATAACGCAATTGTAGGTTTGAAGGATAATTTGTCTGTGGGTCCTGATGATATATCTGTGATATTTTTGAAACAATGTCCCTTTATTTTAGCTTATATTTTTAGTATTATTTTTACCCGGTCGATCACAACTGGTACATATCCAGATCTCTGGAAGAAATCATTTGTATCGCCTATATTTAAGAATGGCGACAGAGCTGACGTCACTAACTATAGAGCAATAAGTAAAATGTCTTTAATAGCCAAAGTGTTTGAAATAATTATAGAATCCAAGATCAAACCACAACTTCAACAAACTTTGAATGGAAACCAACATGGCTTTGTTAATGGTAGATCAACTGTAAGTAATTTACTGATTTATGAACAGTTTCTAAGAAAATCTCTTGAGGATACTAGTCAGATCGATTCTGTTTACACTGACTTCTCTAAAGCATTCGATAGGGTTTGCCATTCCCTGTTATTGGGAAAGCTGGAAAAATATGGTGTGTATGGAAATCTGTTGCAATGGTTTAAGAGTTACCTCTCAAATAGAAGACAGCAGGTAAAAATTGGAAACTTTATTTCTAAAGACATTATTGTTACATCTGGGGTACCACAAGGTTCACATTTGGCGCCATTGCTTTTTAACATATTTATCAACGATGTAACTGAATTTGTGAAATATTCAAACTGCCTTCTATATGCTGATGACTTGAAAATTTTTGGGATAATTAGGGAGATAGAGGATTGCTTGAGACTCCAAGAAGATTTGAATGCTTTGAATGACTGGTGTAATCTAAATGGTATGCAGCTAAATGTGAATAAATGTTTTGTGATGAAATTTTATCGTAACAAACATGTCATTGATTATGATTATTCCATAGGCGATATCCCACTTATAATTAAAGATGAGCTTAAAGATCTAGGAGTGTATTTTGATAAACATTTAAATTTCAATTATCATGTGAATTACATAACCAATAAAGCCCTGAAATTATTGGGGTTTATTAAAAGAACTTTACAGCATTTCAATAACATGAAGTTCGAATGTTCAAATGTTGCAGGAAAAAGGCAGTATCTATAGCATCTTGTATAAATTGTGGTGAATTTTGGCACCCCTCATGTGCAGAAAGGGGCCAGCAAATTAAGTTCTTATCAGAAAATGTTCTCCAGTGCTGTGATCGCGTTGATTCCAATGTGCAAGTAAACAAAGACTTAACCTCAAATAACGAAGTCGCTGAAATCGAGATTAAACTTTTGAAACAAATAATACAAGAAAAAGAGACCATAATTCAAGATAAACAAAACATCATCAACCTGCAAGAAGAAAAGATAATTTTTTTGAAAGAAAAACTAGACCTCAAGGAAAATAAATCGGAACCGGAAGAAAGAAAACATCAGAGCAAAACAGGACATATCAGCCCTGTACCTCAACCACTACAATCAAAGCCTAGACCAACGCCTAATAGAAGTACTAAAACTATGCAACTGGAAAAGAAACAAATGGAAATCATGAATACAGTGATAAACTTGGAACAGAATGTTGCAACTCCAACCCCCAATACCTCTCATCGCCAAAGTGAGAATGTAGATGACGAACCTTACATCGAAGTGCGTAATAAAAGAAGCACGAGATATAAGAAAAACATCGGCACGGCAGATATTTCTACGGGTGATGAAAGTGCATCCTTTCAAGGAGCAGAGAGTAAACTATGGCTTTATTTATATAGAGTCCAAAGACATGCAACTGCTACAAAGGTAAAAGACTACATTATGAAGAGACCAGGATTTGAATCATTGGAAATGGCCGAACTACCAACGGAACCAACAAAGAATAAATGCTTCCAAGTCATAGCACCATTACAAAAAAGGGAAGAAATGTATAGCCCCCAGTTCTGGCCAAAAGGAGTAGGAGTCAAAAGGTTTGACTTCAAAAAACAAAAACAATATCAAAATAAACAAAATTTTTAGCTAACCACTACAGCAGTACTACTACTAACATACAACAAAAAAATATTAGAGAAATCCACCCTAAAGGCACACAGTTAGAAAATAACAATAGAAAATCTCACTTCAGCTTATTCTATATAAACATCTGGTCTATCAGGAACAAGGTTGATGAAATAGAGGCCTTTCTACATCAGCATACGACAAAGTATAGTGCACTCTCTTTTACGGAGCATTGCCTTTTAGAAGAAGAAATCCAGCATTTAAGGATCCAAGGTTATGACTGTGTGTCCTATTTCTGCCGTCCTGGAAACAGACATGGGGGAGCAGTAATCCTGGCGAAGCAGAAAATGAAAGTAAGGGCACTTGAAAAAATCAAGACAATAGCCATTGAACGACATTGTGAGGCATGTGGATTGGAGTTTGTGGAATCTAATATGGTTCTTGTGACCATATACCGCCCACCATCTGGAGACTTCAAGCTGTTCTTGGAGGTGATCGGTAAGATTTTGGACTGCTGCTTTGAGCTGAATAGAAACATTATAATAAACGGTGACTTTAACATCCATTTTGAACGTGAATATCCAGATAGAGATAGGTTCATTGACATTATGAGCTCTTTCGGATTTAAGCAACAGGTTTTTACTAATACTAGGCTAAGCCATTGTCTCGATAATATTTTTATTAATTTTAGTGAATGTGACTGTACAAACATTAACATAAATGTATTTAATCCTACCTTATCAGACCATTTTGCACTTGATATAAGTTTACAAGCGATGTCTTTTCACAACCCTCAATTGTTACATATACTGTATCAACCTATAACCGATAAAGGAACTGTTGAGATGTATAACCTTTTGGAAAATGAACAATGGCGGTTTCTCGGCTGTGACATCTCTGTTGAGGAAAAATGTGACCTCTTTTTCAGTAAGTTTGTTGCTTTCTTTAACAGTTCTTTCCCAGAATACCATAGGAAAACCAAACCTGGTGAAGTGAACAAAATACGCTGGTTCACTCCTGAAATCAGAAGGATGAGAGATGAGCTTCGTACGTTGGCTGATATGCTACGGGAGTCGGGCTGTCCTTTGCTGCGATGTGAACTGGAGTGTCATAGGGCGAACTATAGGAATGCAATATCAAGTGCTAAAAGGCAAGCAAACACACATCATATAAAGAACTCAGACAATATCAGTAGGGCAGCTTGGGAAATCATAGGTAACCAGAGAAGAGGTGTGGGTCCTCGGGTGGGGACTGATCTGAGCCCGGATGCCTTTAACAACTACTTTGTGGAGATAGCTGAGCGACTTATTTCATGCCTTCCTCAATCAAATCTCTCTTTCCACACATACCTACAACAAGCCCACAAGAATCCTCAGCTTCGGTTCTCATTCCGCCAGTGCACTTTCAACGAGGTTAGGTCTGCGATCGATGGGCTGAAGAGAAAACATAGTAAGGATCACTCTTATTTCAGATGGACCTAGATCAGTGCAGTTGTAATGGAATTTATTCTTGCATCCGTCACAAGATGCATACTTATACAGGTATATCAACGTCACACTTAAAACACGGAAAGACCATATTGTTC
>JAEQML010082088.1:0-10955 GCA_016904865.1 Pissodes strobi
TATGATTTTCCCAGGCAAAATATATATTTTTTAAAGTTGTCCATTAGAATTTTCTAGTTATAAAGGAATATTGTCATCTTGGCCAAGCGCTATCAAAATTTTATCTAGGATGAGTATTTCTTGTTTAAAATAAAAAGAATGAACTTTTCTTCCAGTTACGCATTTGGTGTCTACATCAAGGACTTTTGCTGTTCTTCCTGGAATTTTCTTGGGAGGTTCCAATTGACCTGCAACCTTTAGACGATAGAATGTTTTGAAGTTGCCGGCCCGCAAAGTATCTACAGGATGGTCCAAATTGTACACCAGATATAGTGTGCCAATACAAGCATGTGTTGCAGATGATTAAAACAATAAAAACAAAATCAAAACGGTTTAAGTTATATTATTTTATTGTACTTTTGACTTCATAATGGGTTTCTTAATTCTTAAGTTAAAGTTTTTGAGACAAATCTGCAGGGTGTCCAGTCAGTTTATACCACCACGTCTAGTTAGTCCAGTGGTCAGATTTTGCATTTGGAATGTAGACGATCCGCGTTCAATTCCCGTCGGGAGCAAGACATGTTTTCTTTATTTTTTTTAAGGATCCTATGTGTGTTTCTTTTTGTAAACTTGGGTTAGGTTTGTCTGGTTGCTCCCCGGAGCGAGCGAAGCGAGCGGAGGGCCATACGTGAAGAGTTAACAGTACTCTAAAGTGACATTAACCCACCAATCAGAAGTAACGGCTAATATAGCATAGTGGCGTAGGCCTGTAAATGATCGTATAACGCAAATTATAACTCGTCTGTCACATCGAAAAAAAAAATTCTGCTCAGCAAGAAAGTTTTTGCACATTTTTATAGTAGATACCCACAACACAAGTTATATGTGTTATTTCACTTATAATTAAAACGAACCTACAACGTTAACATAATTAAAACATGAAAATACCTAACACTCAATAATTTGAGATATGTAAACATTTAAGCTTAACAAAATCAAAAGAGAAGCTAGATTCCTATTGGGACTAGGTACTTATTGGTTTTGTTAGATCTAGTTGGGAATTACGTAACAGCAAACAATAGTTCTAATACTATTAATAAAATATAGACATTGATAAGCAACTTAATTTTTTTCTTTTTTGCACTTTTTCAAAAGTAGTGGTTATTTGTGGCAACAAAAACGGTTGCAAGAATTATATACTTTTTTTAATTTTTTTGACATTTCAGGTGATTTCCAATGTTCTTGTTTTGCTGTTGCACCGTAGTACCCCACTAGGTCCAACAAAATTGCTTTTCACTACAATTAATTACCAACTGACCTAAACTATTTACTGAACTACTGGACATCCATTGGGTTTTCGTGTATGTCCATGCCTAGAGGGTATCGTAAAGAATACATCCAGGGATGGAATGCTGAATGTGAAGAACTGTATAACAACTTCATAGAGAGCGGCGATCCATATATCTAGCCAACGACCTTGTACAAGCACTAGATGAAGGTCCGAAAGATAAAAGAGTAAAAACAACAGAGGAAATGAATTTCCAAAGATCCAGTTGAAGCCTATTTAAAAAGTTAGAACAAAGTAACCCACCCGTTCGAGGAACCCACTTGCCAGATAGGATAGCCAGCAGAATAGTAACTTTATCTAGGCTCCACATGATAAACAGCATACAAAACAACTTAAAAAAGAACTTAGTAATATACGCCAAACAGTACTACGCGACACGGAATTCTCTCGTGAGTTAACTACTGAGTAATTAATTACAGGTCTTAAAGATCTGAAAACTGGCAAAGCACCTGGGTTTGACGGGATCCATCCTGAGTTCATGCTTCACTGCGGAGAGAAGACAAAGAAATGGCTGATCGTATTTTACTCGCTCATCTTAACATCTGGAATCTTGCCGAAAGCTTTTAAAATGAGTAAAATAATCGCTGTACTAAAGCCCAATAAACCACAAGATAAAGTCGAAAGCTACCGCCCAATAGAACTCCTTAGCTGCTGCTATAAACTCTTAGAACGACTTCTCCTCAACAGATTAGGCACACGAATTCTGGAACCTATTTCTCCCGAACAAGCGGGTTTCAGAGCTAATCGAAGCTGTGCAGATCAAGTTTTCAGCCTGACTACACATATTGAAGCGGGTTTCCAAAAACAACAAAAGATAGCTGTAGCTTTCGTGGACCTAACAGCTACTTACGGCGCAGTATGGAAAGAAGGGCTCCTATACAAGCTGTTATACAGTCCCTTGTTATACAACACTGCGACTGATAAACAACATGTTTTCTGACAGGCACTTCCAAGTAATCCACGGTCAAACAGAGAAAACTCAACAATGGATTGCTTCAAGGCTCAGTTTTGACCCCAATGTTTTTCATTCTCTATATTTCAGATTTGCCTAAAACCGACGCGATAAAGTTTGGGTACGTTGACGATCTAGCCTTAGCTGTACAACACAAACAGTTTGAACCTACCGCAAACACGTTGACCAACGACCTCAACAAACTGTACAAATATTTTGCCAAGTGGCAGTTAATACCAAACCTAAATAAAACTGAAGTCAGCTGCTTCCACCCTAATAACAATAAGGCAAATTATCAATTAGAAGTTAAAATGAATAACACAGTGCTACCCTATCAACGGTATCCAAAGTATCTCGGGGTAATCTTAGATAGAACTCTATCATTCAAAAAACACACTGAAACAACAGCTCATAAAATAAGTACTCGAAATAACATTATCCAGAGACTATGTAGCACTAGCTGGGGGGCATCGGCAAATACATTAGGAACATCTGCACTTAGTTTGGTGTATTCTGCGGCCGAGTATTGTGCACCGGTATGGATGAACAACGCACCTACCAAGAAAATGGACCCTCAGCTTAATCTAGCAATGAGAAGGATTAGTGGCTGCATCAGAACTACTTCATCTTATTGGCTCCCAACACTCAGCCACATATATCTCCACCTGCCCTAAGAAGACAAGACGCCCTGATAAAAGAATATAAGAAAATAATTAATAACCTTATATAGTCTAAGTTAATAACACACAACTCCCTATCAATGAGGATATCCCGGATCTGGCAATAAACCGGCTTCGATCTAACATGACATGGTGTGTGTGCCCATAACCTCCATAAATGGGGAAAACGACCCAACCCAGGTTGCGACTGCGGCGACCCAAACCAAACAATTGGCCACATAGTGACAGAGTGTGAATGCAAGCATATCAAGGGGATTTGGGGAACTTCTTCCACACCACACAATCACGCCTAGAATGGATAGCTAAACTAGATCTTTTAATATAACAGTTTTATATCTACTTATATGTCTGTTTGTAACTCGTACATTGTAATGTCTTATATACTCATTAATTTTTACATATTTTATAAATTTACCATGTGTTGTGCCATACGCTAAATAAATAAATAAATTCGTGTCTGTGATATGCATCCAAAATATTATCTAGCAGCGCTGTTGACGGAAGTCTGATATTTTCATGTCTGGCATAACCCAAGAACCACGCGATGCTTGCTACACGTGCACATATCCCTACAGTTCTTGCCCCAGATTTACATGTGCAGTTATATGCAAGAAATTCGACATTATCGAATTCAATCGACAGTTGCTATTTTGTGATATTTCTGGAATATACCCCCACCCTTATCACATTGTCAATATTATTGTTGTCATCAACATGTACTTCCGTCTGCCTTTCTCCTTGCCTTGTATCTTGGATATATGAGGCGGATAAATTAATGTGGTACGTGCCAACCGTAAGGTGTCCTAGATATTCCAAACTAAGTTCTGGAAATTGCTGAATATCTTCATGATTGAATGGAACCCACCTGCCACGTCCTTGTTGTAACTGCTGATTTTCAACACGACCTTTCATCACGTTTGGTCGATTTGCTTTTTGCAGAATTTCTTGGGCTTGCTCAGCATGTGCCCTATTCTCGAAAATTGGTGGAAAATACTGGTTAAGAATTTCAGCGCATATAAGTAGATAGTTTTTGAGATAAACTGCATGTGTAATAGAAATTCTGGGGTATCAGATGAATTTTTAAAATTCATATTTTATTACCAATCGCGACAGACTGTAAGCATTTAGACAAATGGAGAGAATTAACGGGCCTAGGTCATTCAAAGATGTCAGTGAATTGATCATTGTTATCTAAGAAGCCATATGAAGAAGATAGGGCTTTCCGAAGAAACAGAATGCCGCTTGCGCTTAGAGAAGGGAGAAACATTGGAGCAT
Organism: Pissodes strobi; assembly: GCA_016904865.1. Lineage (NCBI taxonomy): Eukaryota > Metazoa > Arthropoda > Insecta > Coleoptera > Curculionidae > Pissodes > Pissodes strobi. The sequence continues at coordinate 4,235 of JAEQML010082088.1, forward strand.
GTTATATGCCACTACCCAGCAATGGAAAGAACCACAAAAAAAGTGTTCAGAAATTCTCAAATTACACTTGCAGATCTGAAAACTATCCACCCCTGAAAGCTATTCGATTTCATGACAAGGGTCGGGCCTCTGACTTAATGGAAACCACATAAAAATATGTGAGCCACAATAGACCAAGGATCACAGTGGAGGGCCAAATTTGGGCCCACTCACGTGTACAGATACAATACAGGCATTGCCGTAGAGAAGGTTAGCCAATTCGATTTTTGATGTTATCAGTAGGCTCATAGGTGCTCAATAACCAGAGCCAGCTATATACAGGAGAACGTTACTGAATATACCAACGCTTTGTATATATAACCCGATTCCTGATGAGGCAAAAGTCATTGCTTAATTTCAAAATTATCTACCTTACCTTAAGTGTCTACATTTTTTCAATTATTGGGTGCTGAGCATTTTCATGTTTTAATTATGTTAACATTATAGGTTCGTTTTAATTATTATGTGAGTAGCATATAAAACGTGTGTTGTGAATACGGTAAAAATATACAAAAAATTACTTGTTGATTAGATTGTTTTTTTTTTGTTGTTTCGGTTGGGCAGACGAGTCATAAATGATCCCTATTTACTTTTCTTCTGAATGCCCTGTAAATATATGTCCTAAGCCTACTTTTAAATCACCCTATTAGTTGCTTTTATCCACTGATTATGCAAAAAAAGATATTTCAATGTTTTATTAACTTTTTAGCCATTGCAATAAGTTAGAATCAATAGATCGTTGTAAGTGATAATTATGAGGAGTATGAGGTCAATAAAATAATGTAACTGAAAGTCTTTTGATTTTTTCTAGTGTATGATTTGGACCATCCTGTAGATACTTTGCTGTCCGGCAAGCTTCAAAACATGATTCTATCTTCTAAAGGTATATTTTAATCAAATAACCCAAATTCCCACCTTTTATTCATATTTTTCTAAAATTTATGTGAAGCAAAGTAATATGATGTGATATTTCATATTCTCCATCAGTGAAGTTTCTCTGGGCAGCCCTAACTCAAAAAAACAACCGGTGACCCTCCCAAATTTTTGTTGAAATATTATCAGTATGGATAGAACTCTAACAGACTACAATCTCAAACAATAATCTAATTAGTGCGGGGTCCTTTAAATTATTTCTACAAGTATCAAACCTGCACGCCTTTGGCGTACCATCTTTAGTGTTTATGAAATAATAACAATGGGCAAAACGCATAAATTGACCCAAAACCGGGTGCACTTGATGAAAAGAAAGAATTTTGCAATGAAACCAATGCCAAACTATGGAAGTAGCATACATTATTGGTGGATCACCCTGTAGTCAGTCCCCTTTCATACCTAATGAGGTTTTATTACTCTACACATTTCTGAAACAGACTATAATGTATTTGATTTTCTCGCTATGTTATTACAAAGTCTCAAAATAAACATCATAAGATATAGTAATTTATATTGGTGTAAAACTCACTCTCAATATATAATTTCGGCAAATATTATTTGCTAACAGATAAATGCTTTAGAGAGTATAAATACTAGTATATATATTTTGTAAGTACCTCTAAATTTACTCGTAGTATTTAAGTATTAATTACTGGGTACACCAAAGACAAAGTGCAAGAGAACTGTTCGTTTAAATTTACACCATTTTTCTTTTGCATAAAGCATGTTCGTGCATCATATAATTTTTGTAAATATTTAACATTTTAGTTGTCTCGTCATTCTATTGCTATGTTTATGTCGGGAAATTTCATTGTTTCATCCGGTTTCATATTTAAGATGTATAGGGCAATAAATAAATAACATCTCCAAAGTATAGGAGCGTGAAATATGAGTTGTCCTGGGTTGTTTGCGCGAGATTTATTTCAGTCTTTACTTCCTCTTTACTGCGGCCTAAACAGGGTAGTACAAGGTTTAGGAGGCGAAAGATTGCATCTACAGTATGTTCACTTGTAGAGAGCAAGAACACAAATGAAACAAAAATGTCGTTTTTCGACAAAAAGTAATTCTTGATAAATGTTTCTGCTTCCCGAAAAATGGGGTCCAGGAAAATAATTTTGGACTTTTTACACAGGATGTTCAAAAACTAGGAAAACATGAAATATTATTAATGGTACACTACTTTTATTCCTCAGTTTGGAGCAAAATGATAAATGAGGGAAAATATATCAAATCTTACCCAAATATCAATTCCAAAATTTCTACTAAGTATTCCAAGTTTTATTTTCCTCTTAAAATGCAAACACTTTCTTATTTTATCTCCTTCACTTCATTATACGTATCATTTTTGAAATGTCGTTTTGAAAAATAAAGCGCTAACTTTTGAACAAAACATATTTTTGGTGGATTGTTATAGAACCGGCGATAGCTCTTACAGACATGCGCAAGATCGGTTTGTCGAAAAATTTCTGGGGATTTCTGTTCTAATACATGGAATTCTTCAATTAATCACGGGATTCAAAAATATGAGTTAATGAAAGATTTTAAAAAGAAGAAGGAACACACAGTTGTTATTTTGCAGTCTGTTATGGAAAACTTTCTTCTATATCATTATGGCAACGAGCTAAAAATTTGCAGATCGTCAAAATCAAAAAGTTTTAAAAGCAAGTAATTTTTTCCCAATCAAGCATTAATTAGAAGATGGTGCAATACGATTTTCTTATTAATGTTAAAAAGGAAAGGATATTAATTAAAACAAACACCGGAGAGTCGTGTATGTAATACCCGGCTCCAGGAGTGGAGTTCGTGAGCGCCACCAGTTCTACCAGCTAAACTGGAAAAGCTCCGCTGGTATTGTACAGGGTTGTTAGTAAAAATCCGGTACTGGCTTCTGGCGTCGGTAGTGAAACTAATACCCAAAACTAATTAGACCAGGCCCCTTACCTCAATAAAGAAATTATAGCCCCCCCCCCTGCATATAATTTTTTTTTTAAATAAATCACGCCAAAAATTGTCAATGGATTTTCAGTAACCATCAACAAATAAAAGACATACAAAAGGTGCAAATAATTTGAATATATAAAGAAATACGTATGAACCACCCCTAAATAATATAAACTTCCCCATATGATCAAAATTAAAGTCTCATTAAGCAAAACGTTCAGATATGATAAAAGGAAAAGGTTAAAATATCCTATGGGACGCAATGCAACTGGCGCAGTGGCGTAGCTACCGGGTGGGCCAGGGGGGGCAAGGCCCCACGGCGCCAAGTGAAATTAGGCGCCGCTCCGAATTTATAAATATGCTAATGCTAACAATGTTCATGAGCTTAACTGAGTTTTTAAATTAATTAAATTATAATACAATCAAAGATCAATATGTATTAAACTTTTTACTCAACCAATACATTTTGTTTCAGGTATTTATTGTTTATTCTATGTGAAATAAAAAGATATATCCCGGCGGCATATTTACACTTCCACACATACAATGGCATCAGGGTGCTGAAATCGGTTAGGTTTTGTAAGCGTTTGTAGCGCTACAAAAGCTCACTGATTTGGGCACCTGGAACACGCTGTTATATAATATTTCACTTTTCGCATGGCCCTCCGCTCGCTACGGGGCCTCATGAAAAGGGAGGTAACCAGGTGCTAACAAGGTGCTAACCCAAACTAACCCAAGACATACCCAAAATCAAGAAAAAAACTGTTTAGAAAATTAGCCTAAAAAATAAAAAAAATAACGGAGTTTGAACCCAGGCCGCTGATAGCCGCCGAATTGAGACCTAACCATCTAGACTTCTCGACCACGAGGGCTCTTGTCGCAAATTGATTGCATCGCGAAGACATGGCGCGATAGCTTTTGTAGCGCTACAAACGCTTACAAAACTTATGTTAGGATGTGTAAATATGCATCCCGGCACGGCGGCATTTGGTACATGCAAATTTGTAAAAACGCTGCGTAAGGCGGCATGCGACTTCAAAGACAAATATTCCGAAAATTTCGGTCGTAAAAAGTATGTGTTTTTTAGAGTTTCGTATTTAGGAGGTACCATTAGCCAGACAAGTCTAAATGGCCTAGCAATACTAAGCATAGAAAATGAATTTGCCCAAAAATTAATTTTGATCAAATAATCGATCAATTTACGTCGATTTAAAACCGAAGAAAAACTCCAATGTTTAATTAATTGATTAAGGTTACAGATGTTTAGTTAACGTTTATATTTAAATATGTATGTATCTGTTGGTTGGTTACCGTATATATATTTTATATTCATATTCCTGTAAATAAAAAAAAGCGTGTGCACTCTGTGCGCATATCAGAAGTGAAACTTCTTAAACTTAAACGCCCTAGCCTTGGATTTGGTTAAAAAGTAGTTTTTTTTTAATATATCACTCAATTAACAAAAAGGGAAGGCCTAAATGAAAAAAAAACTATTCTCCATAAAAGTTTCGCTTATGTCTTGACAAAGTAATAGACCAAACCCCATATTTAAATCTTGTAAACTAACAAAGATATCACAATAATTATACGCCCTAGCCTTATACATATCTTTACAGATTTGGTTAAAAAGTTGTTTTTTTTTAAATATATCACTCAATTAACAAAAAGGGAACGCCTAAATGAAAAAAACTATTCTTCATAAAAGTTTCGCTTATGTCTTGACAAGGTAATAGTGCAAACCCCATATTTTTATCTTGTAAACTAACAAATATATCACAATAATTAAACGACCTAGGCTTATACATATCTTAACGGATTTGGTTAAAAAGAAGTTTTTATAAATATAGGCATCACTCAATAATTAACAAAAAGGGAAGGCCTAAATTAAAAAAAAACTATTCTTCATAAAAGTTTCGCTTATGTCTTGACAAGGTAATAGAGCAAATTGCGTATTTTTATCTTGTAAACTAACAAAGATATCACAATAAACGTCCGTGACCGTTTTTCGTTCCCTGCCAGCACGCCCGCCGTGTGTCGGGATTGCGACCTTCAAATTTTACTCCCGGCGCGCGCTAGGAAGTTTCACTTCAAAAATATACGTTTAATATTATTTTTTGATTAATTTGCGTATATACACAAAATATAGGTTTGTTTTAGGTGCCAGCGGATAGGCTTGCCCCCCGGCGCCCACATTTCTAGCTAGGCCACTGAACTGGCGGTCGATGTAAAAAAAAATTAACACATATAAAATCAATTCAATCATTAAATTAGGCAAAAAAAAAATAGCAATATTTACCTAACTCGGGTTTGAGGGTTGCCTGGAGGATCAACTGCCTCGGTTTTATAAGGTGAGCTCGGAAAGACTATAAATAATGGAAAAAAGCCTTTAGCGTCATGGCTACCATGTACCGGCGGGGCAGCAAGAAAAAATTCCAGGACAAATCTTACCTCGTGTAGTACGAATATCCCAATAACTTGGTTGTGTCAAGCACTAATTAGGGACTCACTCACAGATCTCCTGTAAGAGTAGTATTAAACACAATACAGGTATTTCTAGAAGCCCGAGATTATCGGTTTCCATGAATTTGTCTTTGCCACTTTCACGGAATCTGAAAAAAATGGTAGTGCTGAGAGGCCGGGTCGAAGTTAAGAAATAGTTGATGCGAGGAATACTTCTGAGATAATAAACGAGAACTAAGCGTTATAAAATGATTGCGGAAACAACAACTAATGAGCTAAATTAAAATTTTCAATAAATAGGAAATATTCCTAAACGAAATAATAATAAACCTTTAAAAATCCTAATCGACAGCAACAATTAAGTAAAAAGTGCCCATTACTAATATTTAAATATAAAGTAGAAATCCCAAATATCAGAGTTCCGAATTGTAGGTAAGAAGATGGAACTACAATATAACCTTTAAATCCACTAAATCATAAGAAAGAAAAACAAGCATTGATGATTGAATGGGAATTAAAGAACAATATGGGAAAAACCACGAGGAAAATATGTGGGGGTTCGACCTAAATCCCTAAAGCATTATGAGAAGAAACAACAATGAGTAATCTATGCAGATATCAACAATTCTTTGAAAAAAATAAGCAACAGGTACTAGTTTTTACTATTGAAGATAAAAAAATGTAATAACTAATAATCATTCTCGAATTACCAGGTAAACAAGAAAGCAGCAGCAGTATCTCAAAGCAACTCAGTGGCCCCAACAAGTTAAAGCCATATCAAAGTCAAAGTCAAAGTCAAGTATGCTTTATTGCCACAGAAAAATTCAAATAAATTTTATGGACAAAGCGAACTAAAATAAATAAACTAACCATAGTAGGGCAAATACAAAACAAAACAAAACTTAATATATACAATAATATATACGATAAAAATACAACAAGCAATTTTCAAATTGAAATTGGTCACGATTTAACAAAAAAACTATATTACAGAACATCATAAGCAATTGAACTAGATCCACAGGAAGTACACAAAACATAGGGTAAAGAAACCCAATGTTATCAAAATATTAAACATACATTATAACAAAACGTGCTGTTTGAAAAAATAAGGAAGGTCATGTCGGTGAACTTGACTCAGGCAATGTGCATATGCTGCAGAGTTAAAAATAGCGAGTAAAAATAAACAAAACATGACTAAAATTGATAGCTTGGTATTTAATTTTGTGTAATTCTTGTATATCCGAAAAATCACTAATTCGTCAAAAAGATAATCCTACACGTATTATAAAAAATATATTAATATTGTTACGTTTTTCCCGTGGGTTCTTAACAGAAGTACAACTTT
>JAEQML010082091.1:0-10954 GCA_016904865.1 Pissodes strobi
GTCGATTATAAAATTTGGCGAACATTTGTGATTTTGGTGACCACCCTGCTGTTTTTATTATATCATCTACACTTAGCCCTGCCCGATAGGCAGCAGATCTTGAAGCGTGTCGAGTGTTGTGAGGCCGAAATTTATTGATTTATGACTGGAACAGCTCCGCAACTTTGAGCCGTCAACTGTTTTCATATACTTCGCGATACAACCAGTCATCTGTATGTGCTCTGGTGGTCTAGAGGTCTGCATGGTTGGCCTTCACTTCGGCGACTCGAGTTCAAACACCGTCGTTTTTTTTAAGGTTATATTTCTAAACAGTTTTTTTTCTTGATTTTGGGTATGTCTTGGGTTAGATTTGGTTAGCACCTGGTTAATTTCCTTTTCTTGAGCCACCGTAGCGAGCGGAGGGCAATGCGCAAGTGAAGTTAGGCAACTCACATTACTCTGCTTAGAGTTGCGGGGCTGTCCCTAGATTCTTGTAATTTATTGGTGTGCATGCCTGATAATTTTAAGCCCTCTTTTATCCAGCGGCTTATTGTTTGTGAGAGGCTTTTTTATGGGGTTTTTTATAAGTTAATAATAGGTACGGACTGTCGTTTCTAAACTTGGCTGTTTGTTTTATGTAAAATAATATCATATTGGTTACGTAAAGTTACGGTTTATTTTTAAAAAAGGGGAGCGTTAATATAGGTTGTGCTTTATTAGGAGATGAGGTTTTTAAAATGTCCGTTAAAGAAATTATCATTTTATTTTCGCTAAGAATTTTTACTTTGCTTAAAGTTTGTGCTCTTTGGGCTGTAGCTAAAGCGAGGAGAACTGTGAGTTTTAGAGTTGCGTTTTTTAAATTTAGAATGGAGTGTGGATATAATGGGGCATAGAATTATTGTATAACTGGATCGGGGTTCCAGGTTTCTTTGTATCTGGGAAAACTTGGTCTGGTCCTAAATACACCCTTTAAGAATCTGTTTATAATTCCCTGGTCATTTGGATGAAATGTTAGTATTCATTTTAGAGCTGATTTGTGTGTATTTAATGTAGAAAATTTTGCTCCCGATTCAGACTCTTTGACTAAGAAGTTAGTAACTGTTTTAACATACGAGTTAAATATTTTCGCTTTATTACCGTTGCAAAAGTCCCACCATTTTTTAAAGGTTGTGTTGTACTGTTTCTCTGTAGACTTGTTTAGTGATGCTTGTATTATGTTTACTGTTGAGTCTTCGAGGTTTCGTTTTTTGAAGGCTTCCCTGATAGTTTGCAGATACCCAGGATAAGGTGTTTCCATAATGGGTGTGGTTCGCTAGGAGGAGAGTGTAAGAGGTTATGGCTGGGCTTTATAATGTAAATATCAGACACTCTTAGAGCGTTTAATTTTGGAAACCAAGGCTGCGTTTCCCATAAGGGAAAAATTATGATTCCTTCAGCTGCGTCGTCTTCAATTTTATGCAAAACCTTGGTTAATAGTGGGAAAGGGGGAAAAGCGTAGCATTGGAAGTTTTCCCAAGATTGGGTGAATGCGTCTACAAAAGTCGCCTCTGGGTCTTTCTTCCAAGATTCAAAAACCTTGCATTTTGTGTTTTGTCTAGACGCGAAAAGGTCTATTTTTGGTTTACCATATAGTTTGACTATTCTATTAAAAACTGATTTATTTAGGCTATATTCAGTTTAATTCTTTTTTATTCTAGAGTTTTCTTTCATCTGCTCTTAAGTTATCTTTTGACCTAACATAAGAGGCAAAAATTATTAGGTGTTTGTTTTCGCACCATTGCCAAATAAGTCTAGAGATGTTGTTAAGGTTTTTGTATCTTGAACTGCCCAATTTATTTATTGAGGCAACTGCGGTAATATTGTCTATTCGTAACAATATGTGGCATTTTTCGTTTTGTTTTGCAAATATTTTTAGCCCATACCAGGCCGCTAATAGTTCTAAACTATTTATTTGCAAAGAACGTTGTTCTTTGTCCCAAAACCCATTGGTGGTTTCGTTTTTACATGCCACCCCTCACTCAGTAAGTGAGGCATCTGAAAATTATTTTAATTCATATTTTGGAGGAAGTAGTGAAATTTCAGCATGTCTGAAATTATTTAGCCACCACCGAAATTCGCCTTTGGCGTTTTCCGGGATTTTCATACTTGTATCAAAGTTGCCTTTAGATCCCTCTTTGTTCCTCAGATCTCTGAAGCGAGATTTGTAGGAGGTCCGCTTGAAGTTTAAAATGCGAGGTGCCAATGTTTTCTGTTTTAGTTCATTGTCAGTTGTTTTAACTGGCTTGGCCGATTTACACTAATCGGCGAGGTCTGATCCAAACAGGAACGTATCGATTTTGGACTTGTTTGCTACCGTCTGAAACTGGTCGTTTAGGAACCCATTTAATCGGTATTTTCTATGTCCAGATAGCGAATGGTGTAAATCGCAGAGAATTTTCCCCATATCTATGAGATCTGCAGTCCCAAGTGGATCTGTCTCTTGGAGCTTTTTTGAAATAATGTTACCCAAGCAGCCTAAAGCCTTGCCCAAATTGCGTTGAAGGGCGATGAAAACGCCGTCTTTTCTTATTTCGATAGGATTTAAGACTGCCACTACCTCTGGGTTAAGTTTGGGAGCTTGAAGATTTTGGCAGTTTTTTGTGGTACTTGCCATTTACTTAGAATTTGTGATTTCGTTTCTTTATTCAAGTCCTCCGTTAGGTAACTTGACCATCTGACGCCAGATTATTTATTATTTCTGGCCCGAAGGAGGTGTCGATATTCGGGTTTTCTCCCAGTAACTCCTCTATCCGATCCGCGTCACTTGGAGTGTTAGTGTCTGGAGTTGTGTTTTGTGGATTTTCATTTGTGGTAACGGTTGGAGTAGGCTGTAAGGCAGATGTTGAAGGCCCAGATTCTGAGGATAAGATCCCTTTTTCCGTTTGATGTGGCTCGTCATCTGATGCCGAAGGGGTATCAGAATCAGCATCAGCTGAGCTCTCTTCGTACTCTGAAAAGAATAATTTATTGCCAAAAAGGAAGTCGATAATAATAATAATATTTATTATGTTATATTGTGGCGACCGAAAGGGTCGGAAGAGCTCGTAGGGATTAATAAAAAACCTGGCATAATAATCGATTCACGAAAGGTGAATGATTTTTGTCACATAATAGCCGAACGGGCTACGTGACTGATCTGTCGACCGAAAGGGTCGTAGTAGATCATATGGGTTAATAAAATCCTGGCATAAGAATCGATTCAAGAAAGGTGAATATTTTTTTGTCACATAAAAGCCGAATGGGCTACGTGATTTATCTGTTTGTTTATGTTTAGTCTAAACGTTCTTCGCTCGGAACCCATAACACGCAGCGAAAGGCTGCGGGGCAACGAGCTTTTAATTACTTTTAGGTTCTGGCTGATATTAATGTGCCTTTGTTCTTGTTAGTTTGAGCTAGCATTAATTATTACAATTTGGCGACATTGTTGTTCATATAGTGACGTTTTGAGGATCATGAAGGCCCAACAATGAAATTAGAGCTTACCCGATGATTTTTCTTCCAGGCTGGCCATAAGCAGTCTTCAAGTTTTTTTCTCTTTTTTCTCTAAATAATTTAATTTGATACTAGAAGATCTCTTCTTTGGTTTAACTATATTTATTTAAGAGAAAATATTGCACTTTAGGCACTCGCGTAAACCTTATTCCGACGGTGCTTGTTCGATTTTAGGTACTTAAGAACACTGGCGACCGCACTGCCGAGGCACTAAAAACATATTGAAGGTATATGGTTTCCAGGAATAATGAGGCACACACACAGGGATTTTTGTTTATACTTTAGAACATAGCGGCTGACGCTGGCGCTGACTCATTACTACAGGGTGACGTAATTGGGATGCAACTACGCCGTATAATTATAATAGGTCAATGCCTTCTACTGCGTTAAATTTCGCAACTAACGGGGCATGAGAATAAATAATGATATTTGATATCATTTTCATTTATAAAAGTTTCAGTCATCAATATTATTACAGTAATAGTTGATGCCAATAAGATTAGCGAGTTCATATACTTGCTTTGAAGGCACAAGTATGGATGGTCTATCTAATGCCAGCAAAATGTACTTCCAAATCAGGGTCGGATTAGCTCTTAATGCACCTTTGATCATGATATTTTTGGCACCATTAGATCCACTCCAATAAATAAGCAAAAAAATGTTTTTTTTTGTAAAAATATAAATAGGTTACCACTAAAATAGAAAGAACGTTATACATTATAAAAATAGGCACCAAATACTAATAGGTAGAAAATAATCCACAATATTTTCTAAATTAACTGTTTTAAAAAATATATGTATTTTGTACATAATTTTTTACTAGCAGGTTTATTTTGTCACCCAATTCAGTTCTTATGTCAATCATCAATATTACAGAATGAACGATTGCATTTGTTATCGACACAACTAAGAACATTCTTTTAGAATTTTTAATGTTGAACACAATGTTATTACCTTCTTTTCCTCAACGAAACGTCAAAACTCTCTCATATTTGACACATTTTTAAAATCGTAAATAAAATAATGTTACGTTTTTGCCGTGGGTTCTGAATGAATTACAACTTTTATTATTTTCAACTAATACTCTCTTTATTCTTTATCACTTTATACAACTAAAGACACTAAACTGCTCATATAACTTTACAACTATTAAACCTTTACAGTTCTACACTCAATGATTAGCTTTACATACAATCTAAAATCTATTACGAATACTCGGAAAAAAGCGAGGCCACTCTATATGATTCTCGACCAGGGCATCTAGAGTATTCCACAGTTCCTGAATATTCGGGGCCGGCGATGACTCATACATAGACGCAGCAAGGCTAGTTTTATAGGGTAGCACGAAAACATTCGGATGGTTGCTAGTTGTGATAATAATTAAATTGGACGTTTATTTCAGAAAACGGTTTTTCTAAATGCCCATTAACGAATACAGCTTAAGTGTATGATGTAGAATTTCAGCATCAGCCATTGTTTTTAATTATTTAAAAATCCTTAATTGATTTTTAATTCTATTATGAACTTTTAGCAATAATGTATGTATTTTTTTATTACGCATGCATCATAATCAACGATTATCGCACGCTGTAGCGTGCATAAAATTATGTTTATGGTGCGCCTACTTTTTTAAAGGTTGCTATAGAAACATTTGATCATGTCAAATGTGACAGATTAATATATTCGTCAATATATCTCTTAAGTTTAATATTTAAAACATTTTTGAGATTATGATGCATTCGTAATAAAAAATAACGTATGATATACGTGTATAAGAGGCCTTTAAAGCCCTTGCGACTTACAAAATACTCCGCTGCGCGTCGTGTTTTGAAATATGTCGCGCGTGCTTTAAAGGCCCTCTTATACACTTATATCATAATATACTAATTCTCATTTCCGACTTGTACTCAAACGTAACTTCGGCACTTGTCCTTTCAGTGACATATTACTTTCTAATTCCTCTCATTTAATATAACCTTAAGTTAATATTACATTTCCACGTTCTTTACAAGTACCGTATCAGTCTCTTTTAACCCACTGAGACCCGATTTTTTTAATGTAGCCTTATAAAATTCTTTTCTGTTATTAATAACTGTATATGTCATTACAAAGGCTCTAAGCAGTGTAATTGCTAGGTCTGCCCCTTGTGCTTTGAAGTTGAATTGCTTTATCAGGTTTAACCAAACAATTGCATTAACGTAAGCGAAAATCTAAAACACCTATCTGATTTTTTTTGCAATAGCGCCTATTCACAAACCGACTAACTCTTGGCAACGGTCAAGTCAACTGCATTAAATATTAGGCAAAGTGTCCACTAGTCCGGTCATTTGAGAGTAAATCAATGCAACCCATCTAGTGATTATATAATAAATTTACAATTTTAGGCCTTGTAACATCGTTCTTATCTCACCTGGAAACCAAATCCGCTTGCCCAATATCAACCAAAATAAGAACCATTATACGGTTATCCATCAATTTAACTTACGCAACAACTCCATTTTCGGTTGTCAATTCATCATAAGATCCTTCATCTAGTTGTCATCCGATAAGGGAGGCTTGCCAAATCTATTCACTCTCACTGTCGGAGCAGCATATATCTCTTTATACTTTAGGACTTAAAAATAGTTGTGGAAATATAATTTAGTATATCTTTCTTCTTATATTCGTTCTCAAAGTTGAAGGATAACTGAAGCTCGAAGGCCAAATGTTTTTAAGTTGTCTATATCCAAGCCAGTAAAAGTTCCTTGATAAACCACGAAAACGTATGCCATTTCGGATGTTTCATATAAAATAAATATTGTCACACCTTATGTTTGCCTTTCACGTATTGCTTGATTCACAGATGTCTCCTAAATGATACAATTTCCTTGCCAATGCATACGTTCGCTTCCAAATCTAACTCTGCAACGATTTCTAATGGCATGGCATGCGTTGTACAACTCGTCATAGCAATTTTCTGGAATATCCAAGTTGTAGCGAAGTTGCAAAGATTTATCTTTACTCACTACTGTACCTCTAAATCCTTATACCAAAACAACCGAACTTTTGGGAATGTTAGGCAACCCATCGTAATGTGCAAACCAAATAGACTTTTATTTCCGCTAAATTCGTTTGTTTGAATTGAACATAGTTTGCCATTTTTTGGAACTCAGAGTCATTTATATATATGTTCTTCTAAACCCAACTAACAATTATCTGTTTTTTAAATGTCCCAAGAACGTTTACATTTTTTATAAAATACCAGTGCCGCTATAAACATTTTAACAACGTTTATACAACGCTTATAAACCCAAAAAGGGTGCACTCTTGTGCAGCAATTTAGTTCTTTAATTTGCTTTATTATGGCTTCCATAGCTTTTACCGGGCATTTGTATAAACATTTACAAAATTATTATCAAACATAGTTTGTAACAATTATAAAACAGTTTTATCGAAAAGAGTTATACAGCTAAATATTATTTTCCTACTTCCTAGGATAAATCAAAAGTAAAATGGAGTGCAAAAATGTTTTCGTTTTAGTACCAAGGAACGCTTTTGTATCCTTACAAACATTTTTTGTTTTATAATTAATAAATAAAGCTTCTATTATGAAGGTGTTCATGATAATTATATAACAATTTTTTAAAGGTACCATTTGAGGGCAATATGCTGTAGTCAGCAATAATATCAGAAAGAAAACTCTAATAAAATAATTTTATAAATGTTTCGAATAGCTCTAATAAAACCATTTTTTAGATGTTCCCAAGCGAATGACCTAGTAGCAGGATCACATCGGTATAAATATATTACAACCAAATATGTTCGGTAAGCTGAAATGTCGTATGCAATCTACTGTATAAACGTTTATAAAACAGTATTAAAATTTGTCGTAAAACTCTTCTGTATTTTTGCTCTAAGAACGTTCATACAAAATTATTCTCAAAAGCTTAAATATTTCACTTGCAGTTTTAATAATATAAAATAGTGTTCGAAGAGCAGTAGTAAAGCAATTATATAATAAAACAGCACCCACAGTTAAAAATTAGAAAACAACTTTGCTAGTTGGAAAGCACTTAGTAATTCCGACTCATCATTGCTTCGATTTAATTTAATTTTATTTATCTAGGGATACGGAAATCATCTTTACAACATTTTGTAGCATCCTTTTGAGTTGAAATTAGGGTTTCATCGAGACGAGAAATCTCGTCTCGAAGGCAATTTCTCGTCTCGTCTCGATCACCGAGACGAGAAATTAACAAACTCTCGTCTCGATGTTTTTCTTGAATACAATTTCCTGATCTCGATTCGAGATTCTCGAAATTTCGAGAGTCTCGAAAACAGAAACTGGATGCTATTAAAATATATTATATACCTACATAGTGAAATTTATGCAAAAATGGGAGTACATATATTAAATTTATGGCACTTTATGGCATTTCTTTACCCTGAAAGGCCAGACTGAGCGAACAGTATCGTGAGTCAATTTCTAAAGTATCAATAATTATCTACAAGACATTCAAATTATTGTATTAAACGAGGTATTAAATCTAATCAAAATATAATTTGCGAACGAGTCAGCACCTAAACGAAAACTGAATCTGAAACGAAACAAGGACCACCTGCCACTTGGCTCGGGAGTAGCGGGGTGCAGGAGGATTGTTTGCTAATCTTTGAAATTATGTGACGACTGACGAGTCCGTCAGTTCGTGACTACGTGTGAGCGCTACATCTGAACGTTCCTATGTTATGTTAAGAGCTGTGAGTTATTGCAGCACCTACATTTTTTCGAGATCGATAAATCTCGAAAAAATTACTCGATCTCGAAAAGTCTCGAAGTGTTTTTCTCGATCTCGTCTCAAAAAATCACTTTCAGTCTCGTCTCGATCTCGTCTCGAAATCGAGACGAGACGAGACGAGAAATCTCGAATTTCGAGAGTTTCGTGAAACCCTAGTTGAAATATCATTGAATCTTGGCCTCTTCACTGTTCCTACAAATAAGGACAAAGACAAATTATCTTCATCATCCCAATGGAACTCAGGATTTGAAATGTTTTTGGATCAAATTTCTCCTATTGCTCCTATATGAACAACATTAGCTGTAGGTGGTTGGAATTCATTTCCCTCATTTCTTTGTTCATTGTTGCTCAACTCCAAATCAGAGCAATTTAAAAAAAAAACAAGCAAAGTAGAACCTCGGCTTCATTTCGGGATCATGTGTTTTTTTCTATGCCTATAGCGCCAACTGCTTAGACCGATGGATAGCTGCATTTTTAGGTAAACAACTGTAATGACCAATTCTGCATATACGTAATTATACCGCCTAAAAGACAACGCATTTTTTATGTTGATAACATATTTTAGCACAATATATATATGCTAGCCTTTGTTTACAGCATTAGTTCATAATTGGTCAATTTATTCATAAAATTTTATTGATGGCGCTCATTTTTTTATTACTTACCTAGTGTGCGCTTCATCATGGCAACCATTGAAATGTCGAAAAGAGCACCAGCCTAGGTTATTACAAGAATGATTTGCAATATAATGAATGTTTAGTTTAATTTCACAAAAGTAATTTTTGAAACAGATTTATGAAAAATATATACACAATTGTATAATTAGTTATTATGCATATCAGGTCTCGAAAGGGTTAAATATAGGAAATAAACGTATTAACAGTAGTAATTAAATTAATATCCACTTTTCGTATGCATTTATTCGTCATACCATATTTGTGTAATAAATCTAACCAAAACGCTGTTATGCCAGTGCTTATAATTCGAGTTCATTTGACGATGCAATCGCTTAAAACGGTAGGAACGTACAGGTATTCGCCAAGGAGCACTATATCAGGTAACGATTTAGGCTGGGGATACTTCTTTGTTTTGCTACCTATTTTATTCTTGTTTTATACATGTTATTCTTTAGGCTATATAAATTGAGTTGCTTCTGAGCAAATAATTATCATCTGATTCTGTTCTCACCAAAATAAGATTAAATAAATTCCGACGGTTGTTTGTTTTATCTTTGTGAATTTTGGAAAAGGGTAATATATTCGTTTTTCATTTAGGATATTTATTATGATATTCTTCACAATTTTGTAATTTTTTAATATTTATATCGAATTTTAAAATTTGTTCTCTTTTTGTACCGAAAATACTTGTTATCTTTAAGCTCACTTACACACAATATTGCGCCTATAGTTCATCTAATGGATAACTCGGTCTTGTTCCGAGCTAGATTTAGCCTTGAGACTTAATCGAAATAACGTGTTGTTGTTGTTGTTGTCCAGGTTCATCTTTGTTTGCATCTCTAAGTAAATTGTCTTTGTGTAGTGTGGTATTCTCACTTATAGTTAACAAGAGAGCTCTATATATTCTAAATAAAATACTTTATTTTCTTTACACTCTATAGCATCGGCTTGTTCCGTTACTCATTATCTAATGAATAAATCCATATCGTCAAGCCCATGTTCCTTTATTAGTCACTATCACCAAATCTCAATACCTTACATCATACATTACATTTCTCCCTTTTTCTGGTAATACTATTTAACAATATTTAAGGAAATACTAATTACCTTAAAACATATCTAAGTCCTAAATGTACGTACAAAAAGATGAGTAATACTAATCTATTAATATATACTAGTGTATAATACAATATAGCATTACCCTAAACAGAGTATATATAACTATATAATATTTTAGTAGAAATTACAACTTAATTATAAAATTAAACAATTATTTTTCATTAGCATTTTCACTTCCAGCTACTTTCCATTTCCCTTCTACTTTCTTTAAATGAACTATATTACGCCTATACTCTTGTCCCGAGTGATCATCTTTCACGATAACGTCGCCGCCTTTTTTATCTACTACAGTGTAAGATGATGAGTCAAAATTCGGCGTGATTTTATTTCCTCTTATTAGGTTTTTCTGATATACTTTGTCTCCTATTTCCGCATCTATATTTTCATTTGCTCTTCTTTTTCTATCTCCGTATTCTCTTCCTTTTTCTTTTTCGATTCGGTCTTTGTCGGTGACGTTACTCTCTAGTTGTGTATTTTCTGTATCCATGGAATTTGTGAGTTTATCTCTAAATTGCCTACGAAAAAACAATTCACATGGAGTTTTACCAGTTGTAGTGTGGGGGGTGCTATTATACATCATTCGATAGTCTATAAGCTCTTGTTGCCAGTTTTTCCTTAAAGCTTGACTTATTTTGAGTCTTTTCAGAATTCTCCATTCATCTGTGGCCAGTAGGGTATAGTATTATACATTTTAATAGCATTTTAATCACAAAATAATTTAATTTCATCGCTTATAAATTGTCTACCATTGTCTGAGGTAATTGATATTGGAAAACCAAGTCTTGCAAAAATGTCCTTTAAAAATTTATGGCGTGTGCTGATATACTATTTTTCATAATTTTAATTTCCTTGTACCTACTAAAATAGTCAACA
>JAEQML010082092.1:0-10953 GCA_016904865.1 Pissodes strobi
TCAACATTACCTACTTTCACTACTTCATAACGATCGTTAGGTTTAACTTTGACCACTTCATAAGGACCCAGGTACTTTTTACACAATTTTAAGCCTGGACCAAACTGTGTTCGCTTAATGGCCACCAACTCTCCGATTCTATAGGTGCTTGGTTCCTTTCTTCTCAAATTATATTGCTTCCAATTCTCTTCTTGGACTTTCAATATCTGCTGCTTACTATTACATCGTAACTCTTCTCTGTATCTATCAAATGTCTCTATTGTATCTCTTTCCAAGAGTTCTTTGATCTGTATATCCTCTTTATGTTTCATCTTGACCCCTATTAATATTTCAAAAGGCGTAGCATCTATACTACGCTGGATAGTGGAATTTATTGCCCTTTGAACTCTCTCTACTTGCTTAAACCATTTATTCGGGTCTTCTATACTTAATTTTGTAAGCACGGGTATAATGATCCTGTTAACCCGTTCTACCTGGCCATTGGATCTTGGCACTCCGGTGGTAATAGTAATGTGTTCGATCCCTTCTTCTTCACAATACTCTTTGAACTCGTTCGATCTAAATGCAGTCCCCTTGTCTGAAATGATTCTAGAGGGGTTTCCAAAGGTTTGTTGTTGTACCTTGAGTTTATCTACTGTCTCCTTGGACGTTGTTGATTTCGTCGGATACAACCAAACAAATTTCGAAAAATCGTCTATGATTACTAGAATATGCTTGTAATTTTTGTTGGTTGAAGGGAGTGGTCCTAAATGGTCTATGTGATAGGTACTAAGGGGGCATTCCCCTTTTGCTATCGGGTGTAACATTCCCTCCTTCTTGCCTTCTTTTCGGTTCCCTAATATGCACGTCACACAATTCCTAATACAAGTTCGAACTTTTTCTGTTAACTTTGGGATATAAAACTCTCTTTTGATGACTTCTTCTGTCTTGGGTCCCGCAAAATGACCTATGTCATGAGCTCTTTTGATTATTTCGGTTTGCATTGATTTGGGTACTACTACTAAATCCAAACCATTGTCATACTTGTACAAAATATCATTTCTTAGCACAAAGTCTTGGTATTCTTCTGTGGTTACAATTTTTCTAACAGCTTTCACATATTCATCTTGCTCCTGGGCTACTTTAAGTCTTTGCCTAATACCATCCTCTTGACCGTCTAACTCACTCATTAACATTATAGCCGGATATCGACTTAGTGTATCGACATGAGTCATGCGACTTCCGCTTCTGTGTTCGATTTCATATGAGTATTCCTCCAATAACAATGTCCATCGAGCGACACGAGTCGTTAAGTCTTTTTTGTTCATAGTTTTTTGGAATGCAGAGCAGTCCGTTATGATTTTGAACTTGATTCCTAGCAAGTATATTCGAAATTTCTTTACAGCGTTAATCACAGCCAACACTTCAAGCTCATAACTGCTATAACGTTCCTCTGCTGGAGACGTTTTCCTACTCATGTAGTATACTGGGTGAAAGAGACCATCATCACTAGATTTTTGCATGAGGCATGCCCCATATCCATACTTGCTGGCGTCTGTGTGAAGTTGAGTTTCAGCGTCTTGTCTATATAAATGAATAACTGGTTCACTAGTTAATAGCTCTTTTAGTTTTTCAAACGACTGCTTCTGCTTCGGCCCAAAAACAAAGGTTTGCTCCTTTTTCAGCAAATCACTTAAGGGCTTAGCTATTAAAGCATATGAAACAATAAATTTACGGAAATAACCCGTAAGCCCCAGAAATGACTGTATCTGCTTAATATTTTTTGGTTCAGCAAATTTCTTAATGGCCTTTGTTTTCTCGTCTGAAGGCTGAACCTTTCCGCCTTCGATTATAAAACCAAGAAAATCGACTTTCCTTTTGAGGAACTGGCATTTTTTCTTTTTTAATTCTAAACCAAAGGAACTGGCAACTTCTAGTACTTTCTTTAAATTTCTGACACCTTCTTCTTCGGTCGAACTTAGTATAATTATATCGTCCATATAGTACAGTGCTATATTTGCTAATGACAAATTCCTGAAAATATGTGCAACAAATCTTTGAAAGACTGCCGGACTGTTACATAGCCCAAAGGGACATTTTAAAAATTCAAATTGTCCACTCGGTGTAACGAAAGATGTGTATTTTACACTTTCTTCGTCAACACTAACATGGAAAAATCCATTTCTCAGGTCTATGGTGCTAAAATATTCTGCACCCTGCAATCTATCCAGTACGTCTTCTATCAAAGGAAGTGGGAATCTGTCTTTCACAATTTTCTGATTGATTTTACGATAATCGCAACAAATTCGGGTTCTGCCGTCTCGTTTCTTCACCAAAACAATAGGGCTAGCATAATCTGAGCAACTAGGCCGAATAATGCCCTCCGCCAACCATTCTTCTATTTGCCTCTCAACCTCTTCTTTCTCACTCACAGATAGTCTTCTAGGACGTTGGTACACGGGTTCGTCATCTTTCAAAACAATTTTCATCCTTATCTCTGTGTTCTTTGTCTTATTAGGTTCATAATTCTCTATTATACTCACTACTTCCTTTCTAATTTCTTCTTTCTCAATATGCCTTAAATCTATTTCATCTTCACCTTTTTCCGCCCTAATTTCCATTAGAAAATTGTCTTTATCCTTCTTAAAAACTTCAACAATTCCATTTTTTATATTTATTTCCATACATTCTAAAATATCATTTCCAATAATGGCTCTATAGTTTGAGGCTTCACTGGGAATCACGTGGAAAGCTAGAACGATATCTTCATCATTGATGCCAACCGTTTGCCGAAAATATCCCAATGTCTCGATCTTATTTACACCGAGGCCACAGATTTGGATCTTCTCGTTGATTAGAGGAATATGTTGAAAGTAGTTTTTATATACATCATTTCTTATGGCATTAATGTCGCTACGGGTGTCGAACAAAGCCATTAAGTGTACGTTATCTATTGTCAACTTGAGAGAATTTTTTGGAACAACTTCTACAGTATGCACAGATCTATTCGAACTTTGATGTTCTCTGGAGCTTTCTTGTCGCTTCTTGGGACATCTGGGAGCAATATGCCCAAATTCTCCACATTTAAAGCATTTCATGCCCTTAGATTTATCCGGACAGTTAGTAGATTTGTGTCCCATTTGACCACAATTGAAACAATTTTTGGGTGTATCTTGTCTGTTCGTTGGTCCCCTCTTTGAATATCCTCCCTCTTCTAATCCAAGTGTTGTACCTCCTTTCCACCTTAATTTACCGTCAGATTTTCCTGTATTATCCCCAACTTCTTTTGATTTAACTTGTTCATACAGTTTAATCTTTTGCTTAAATTCTGGAAAATTAGTTGCTCCATAGAGTACAATCTTGTGAGATGAGTCATCCCTTATACCGTCAATTATATATTGAATGACAATCTCCGGCTCAAGATTTGCCCTGCTTCCTATCTCATGCATAATTAGGGCGTATTCGGATACTGTTTCTGTAGGTTTTTTTTTTTTTTTTTCTTTCTGTCCAGATTCCTGCCTCGACCGTTGTTGTGGTAGGACGGATAAAGTGTTCTCCGTTAACGAGCACTACGTGTTTCTTTTTATTCGAATATCGTGTTTCGCGTTATTATTTTCTTGGTATGATTTCGTTTCTTGCGACCTAAAGTACTGATAACGGAACTCGGGCAAAAAGCATCTTTGCGCGTTTTTCTAGCCGATATCTCGGAACTGTGATTTTTTTTTTTTTTTTTTTTTTTTAATTCCTGTGTAAATAGTTTAATTAAATACTTGTAAATATTGTATTATATAGCTTATATATAGTTGTAAAATCACTAAATCGGGGTCGGATCCCCGACGCTTACTCTCTGAAATGAGCGAGTCAGAATTTGACGACTCGAATTCACTTAAATCTCTGGACCCCAGGGGCGAAACTCTAGACGAGGCCTCCTTAAAACGCGTGCGAGTAGCACAACACCGTTTAGATAGGAATAAAGACTCGTGCCCTGAATGCCGTACGCTAGTAGTGCCACTTAACTCTGTTAGCCATAAGACAACCGCCGAGGTGTATCTAGCCCTCAATAAGGGAGTAGAGCACCTCAAACTCAAGCATAATTCTAATCCTAAAAGGAAAGAGGCCAAGCCTCGAATCGATACAGGCCGGGAGCCTTTAAAGGGCCCTAAACGAAACCCAGACACTCATGTTGAGCTCGAAAACAAACATACGTCGCCTCCTGCAAAGGATACCCCCCCAAAAGCCTCATACATTTCTATCATAACCGAAAGCGAGAGGCCTGAGCAAACCAACGTCCCTATCCAAATGGAGACTGACAGCGCTGTCTTCAAGACCCCATATAAAACACTGCCCTTTGGCAAAAATGTAAAGATAACGAGATTGGAGAAGGGTGGACCCCCACCCCTGCCTTTGAGTAACTCTTTTGAGGCACTCAGCGACCTGGAAGAGGATGGAAGCAGCGCAAAGACAATACCTAAAAAGTCAACAAAAACAGGAAACCCCTCCCAAAAGAAGGACTCAATCAAGAACAAAAAGGCACTTCCACCCCCAGTAGTCCTACAGGGAAAGATCACGAACCATAAAACCCTCAGGGCCGATATGAAGCAAATGAAGATAACCAACTATACTATTAAATACACCAAATATTCAACTATAGTCTACACAGAAAACGAAAGAGACTGGACAACAGTAAAGAGGATGATGGATGACAACAGACTACCCTATCATACCTATGCAAATAAGACTCAGAAAACAAAAGCTTATGTTCTGAGAGGCCTAGACGGAGACATTCCATTGGCAGAGATAAAAGAAGATCTCACAGATTCATACAACATCGACGTAGTCAATATTTACCTAATGAAGAAGACGAAAGTGCCACTCTACTTAGTTGTCCTTGACTCACAAACTTCCTTACGAAAGTTACAACAGGAAGTTAAATTCTTGTTAAACATAAAGGTTTCTTGGGAATATCGTAAATCCGACAAAATCGTTACACAATGCAAAAGGTGCCAAGGCTATGGCCATTCGTCAACGTACTGTCGAAAGGACGTGCGTTGTAGTAAATGTAGTTTGTCACATGAAATTACCTCATGTGAGTCAAATCAAATCAAATGCGTGAACTGCGGAGGGCCGCACAGATCAATAGACACTAGCTGCCCGGTCTATATTTTTAAAATAGACCAAATTAAGGAAAATCAACAAAAAAGGAACCCTAAACAGAGACAAACATACAAACCTGCTCCTCTGCCCGTCAAGCCGGCCTGGCGGGGGCAGAACGGCGAAGAGAACGAGGGCCGGGGTAAAAATGCAACCAAGGACGCGCCAAGAGCAACCCGAGAAGACCAGAAGGCCATATACGATAAAAATTTTCCAAACACCTTGCAAAACAGGGCCACGCAACATGAGAGTACTAACCAACCAAACCCGGTAAGCGATCATGCTATAACTAATAATACAATTACGAACATAAACCGCCTTTCAAGTGTTGTTAACGAAATTAACTCTTTAATAAATCTAAATGAATTATTTTTTGCCCTGGATGAATATGCTTCCATGCTTAGAGAATGCAACGGCGACAAACAACTCTTAATTCAAGCTTCACTGCGATTTTTCGCAGTAGAGATGCATAAGTATAACATTCAGGGCAACTAATGGTGCACATAAATGTTTCATATCGTTTCATGGAATTGTAATGGAATCAGGCAGAAGCTTGACGAATTTCGAAATTTTCTGTATAAATCCCAGCCCCAGGTTGTCTTTTTAAACGAAACGCGCCTAAATCATAACATAAACATCAAATTCCGCGGATACGCGGTCGAAAGATGTGACAGGCCGGACCGACCCGGGGGGGGCGTTGCTTGCTTGCTGCACAGGTCCCTCCGCTATAAAAGAAAAATGACATTGCGCACAGCAATAGAACATGTTAGCGTTGAACTAGAGGGGGGGCTGTGTATCAGTGGGGGATATGCAGCGAACGGTCCTCGCTATACACAGCAGGATTTCCTAGCCTTTTTGCAGCCAGGCTGCAAATCGATCTTAATCGGTGATTTTAATGCAAATCACGTCAATCTTGGCGATAATTACACAAATTTTCATGGGCGCATTCTAGAATCAATACTAGAAGACAACCTGGAAATCCAGCTTCTACGCCCGAATACCCCCACTCATTATCCCTCTGATGCTCGCAGACGGCCCTCCTTCCTGGATGTAGCGATGACCCGGGGGATAAACAACAATAATGCACTCAGAGTGGTAAATGATCTTAACTCGGATCATTTGCCAGTCAGGTTGAGTCTGTCAGCATTGAGGCCTGACAGGCGGCCGGCAGCCTATGCGACATACGTCTCATACAAAAACCTTGACTGGCAAATGTTCCGACGGAGCATGAATGATATCACTCTTATCCCAAGACAAATCGATACTATCCAGGAACTAGAGCAAGAAGTGAGCACATTAACCACCAATATCCAGCGCGTACGTGACGCCCTATGTCCGGTAGTCAGGAAGAAACCATACGTGGAAACTCTTCCTGATGATATCCTAAACCTCATTAATTTCCGGAATCGACTTCGAAGCAGGTGGCAAAGGAATCGCAATGACATAGAAAAGCGGCGAATAGACGCGATCACCGGGCAGATTAAAACTAAAATCCGAGAACATAAAAGCTCAAAATGGATGCGCTTCGTGAATGAGCTAGGCACAGAGGATGGCTCTCTGTGGAAGCTCGCAAGGCAGGTCCGCGGTACCCGAGCCGAATTCCCGGTGATTCATCATCGAGGCCGTGACATCCTTGATGATCAAGGAAAGGCTGAGGCATTCGCGGACTTCCTTGAGGGAGTCCATAGCAGCACGCCAGACACTGTGCCATTGCACGCGCATATCACGGAGCAGTCCAATCTGTTCGGTGACCGCGCCTATCCTATACCGCCCACGGTATTCGAACGGATTCGAATCTCTCCTGGAGAGATCCGCAAAGTCCTGAGCCGCCTGCCTAAGAACAAGGCTCCGGGAATTGATACAATTCCTTATCTCCTACTTAAAAACATTCCATCAAAAACCGTTATACAGTTAATGCATATCACGAATGCTATAATCCGTTTGCAGCACTTCCCTAATCCCTGGAAGGAAGCGAGGATAGTGCTGTTCCATAAGAGCGGCAAAGACCCGCATCAAACGGCCTCATATCGACCAATATCGCTCATGAGCACATTGAGCAAAGTTGTCGAGAAACTCCTGTTGCCGAGGTTTAGCAGGGCTGCCGAGAGCTTGGGTGTTCTCCAAAGGGAGCAATTCGGCTTTCGCGGTAGGCATAGCACCAATATGCTTGCCGCGAAGATCGTGTCGGACATTTATGAAGGCTTTAATAATCGGCATTGCACGGCCCTGCTACTTCTCGACATCGAGAGGGCGTTCGACAGGGTGTGGCACGGTGGACTGCTGCATAAGCTCTTCATTGAGCATTGCTTCCCAATGCATCTTGCAGCACTGGCCGGGTCATACCTTGCCGAGCGGAAATTCTCGGTAAAAATTGGCACCTCGGTATCATCTACAAGACCGCTGATTGCCGGCGTACCTCAGGGAACAGTGTTATCCCCGCTATTATTCAGCTACTACATAGCTGACCTCCCAAAAATCCCCGAAACCTCGTTAGCCCTTTATGCAGACGACACCGCCCTCTACTCCACTACCCTCCACGCGCAGACGGCCGTCGATAACCTGAGCAGACACATGGAGCAAATACTTGCTTTTTACGAAAAATGGAAGATCCGCCTAAATCCCAACAAGTCGGAACTTATCATTTTTACGCGAAAACGAACTAATAATGAAGCCGCCCCTTTAAACCTGAACGGCACAAACATCGTACCTAAAACACATGTCAAATATCTAGGGATAATCTTAGACTCTGGCCTAAGATTTCGCAGACATATCGATCACATTAAAAGCAAGAACTTTGTGCTTTCAAACAGTTTAAATATGCTAATAAGGCATAATTCATTTTTAAGTCCAACAAATAAATTAATCATTTATCGGTCCGTGACTCGACCGACGCTTCTGTACGGCGCCCCAGTATGGAGCGCGGTCGCCGAGACACACCTCAAGAAAATTCAAATAATTCAAAACAAACATTTAAGAGCTGCATTCTCGGCTAATTGGTATACCCGCACGAGAGATCTACACGACTGGGCCGGGATCGAATACGTGCGAGAGCATATCGACCGCCTAGCGTGTAGATTTTTCACCCGGGAAATTCATGGCTCTGAGGTAACTACTAATATCGCAAACTCTCGGTATGACCCAGAGCGCCGGCCGAGACATGGACCGATACATGGAAAAACAACGCTGTTCTATATGGAGCAAAGACCTCCATAAATTATTAAATCAAACATCTATCAATTAATATAATTAAATCATGTCCTATAACCATAATTATATAGGTCCCAGAGACAACTAATACGAAGTGAACGTCACATAAAACAGAATTCTTTGTGAATGCGATTGCACCCTAACTAAGCGCGGCGGAAGCCGACATCACACGAACCTATTATAGCAGGCACGCGACAGCCCAGTCGGCTGCGACCGGCGCCAGTCCAATTTAGGAACTCACATGACTACGTCGCTCCGCACTGCAGCATTGCCGTTGCATATTCAGTACGTAAATATGCACCCACACAAGCTACTATAAATACAGTTAGACACCTATCGCCGAACAGCGCCCGGTTTGGGTTCAATCCGCTAACTATAATCGCTGACAAACTTTGCACTCGGTACATATAGGATCATCACAATGAAGCTTAAGCCCGTCTGCGCTTCCCTCTTCCCTCATACGTTTTATAGCATCGTGGCGCCCTGCCTCTAACGATTCTATTACATTTCCCTCCCGCAACTGGCTAGTGTTTAAACCAGCCATTAAATGTAAATAGCACAAATGTATGCATGAAGAACGAATGTCAGTAACACATGAAGTATGAATGCTAATATAGAACAGTTCACTATAAAGTGCGAATGATTGTAAATAGTTATCTTAGTGGCAAATGTCACACTGCATCTATCACGCGGGCCTGGGCCCACAAATTATGTATATATATATGTGTGAATGAAGTATGAAAGATTGAATGGTGTATGACAGACTGTATATATGTACATATTAGATGTTTGTAACTGTCCTTAGCTTAAAAACACCAAAGAAACGAGAAATGGAGTTTTTCGATTAGTTTTCTCCATGTCACCCACCTGCGAAAACATATTACTTATCAAAATCCATTACACCATAATACAGCCTATCGGCAGCCAATACTTGAACACACTTGAAAGGCGTGCCTATGTAAGTAAGTTCCAAAGAGCATGGTCGTGAAACTGCTGTTACAAAATGTAACGTACAACATCCATCCCCATTAGGGTAATTGACATGTTGCGTGGCCCCATAGATTAGCCCCTGTGGGCAAACTAGGTGTCTAAACACAACATGTACATACTGTAATAGTTACATTAGACAGTAGAAGTAAGACATTATTAATTTGTAACGTTGAAAAATAAATGATATATATATATATATCTTTCTGTCCATTAGCATCTTGTGAATATTGGCACTACTAATTTTAATTTGGAATTCTGCTAACAGTTTATTTTTTAACATTGACCATGATTTGATACCCTTTTCTGCTTGTATATACAACTTAGCCATTCCTGTTAGAGATTTTTTGGCAAAAATCAATTTTTGCAGACTATTCCACCCAGTGATCTCTGCTATATCCTCAAAGTCAGAAATCCATTTCTCGATTGGATAGTCTTCCCTGCCATCAAATGGTCTAATGCTATCCTCCACATCCCTGAAGGTCAATGCGAAAGAGTCGGCTTTCTTTGATCTTACTTGCATACGCGCTTGCAGATGAGCTAACGGTTCATTGTCACTGTCAGATCCTTCCTCCTCTACCTCATCACTATCTTCGCCGCTTCCCTCTTGGTCATCTCCCTCCTCGTCTCCCTCATAATCATCATCGTTCATTTGCAAATTATTTAGAAACGCACATATTCTATCGACCACCTCACCTTTTTCACCATCATAATCTAGATTTAACAAATGAGACACTGCGAGTAGATCACATAATTCGAAATTGCTAGTCACGTTGCTAACTATTCCCGTATATTCGTCAGAATTTTCGTCTAATTTAAATCCCTGAAACGCGCGCAAATTTCGCCGTAACATTCGCGGTTTTCCGTCTTTGCCGTACGCAACCTTGTGTAAAACTTCAACGGCTTTTAATTTAGCATTCGTAATGTTCTGCTCTATCTTTGCAATGTCACCTAATTTTTTACTACTCGAGGTCGCCATATTTTCAATAGTTTAGTTAATACCCAATAATAAAAAATTTGACCTGGTATCGAATCAAAAATTAACAACAAAAAAAAATTAATAATGTTGACGGGCTGTGCTTTCTTCTTTCTTTTCACTTTTACTTACTTAAATATAAAAATAAAATACAAACGAAAATAAGTGAAAAATAGCATGAACACAGATATTTTCCGTAAATCTATCTTTCACAGAACTAAACGTATGGGTACATCTTTAAAACGAAAATTTAGAATAGCGATTCACATCAATCCCACAGTAATATCTACTCTACTAAATTTACACCATTATTTAAATATAAATCTAATATCTAATATATATACAATATTTTTTGCACACCCTATAAATAAAAATAGGAAAAAGAAAAAGTCTTAAAATACTATGGAGAACGTAAAAAACTTGAGCTAAACTTTAATCGAGACTTTACCACAGCTATTATAGACATTTATGCCTCGATGTATGCAAAACAAAATATATAAATTACGTAAATTATATTGTCTTTTTCACATACAAGTTCTTCATGGCACTAATAAAATTTAAATGATTATACTACCGGAAAGTAACAAGAATTTGTGCCTAGAGACAAGTCTCAGAGAAAACTGCTTTTAAATGTCTTTACAAAAATAAATATA
>JAEQML010082095.1:0-10951 GCA_016904865.1 Pissodes strobi
AAACACGTAATCCTTAAAATAAACTTACAAAAATTAGAGTCAGTCTGTTACAGATAATAATATTTTTATTTTTATCTGTAACAGACTGACTCTGTGTTTTTAAAGAAAAATCTGTAGTTTTCAGCCTTTCATTTTTCTCTTTTATTTTTTTTTAATGTAAGTCGAAAAGTATTGTATTTTAATTCTTAGATAATAGAAAAGATATAATTTTGAAAAGGAACTGTTATATTAGAAAAACATTTCAGTGTATAAAATAAATAAATTAAATTGCACAGGAATATGTTATCCTAGTTTTTACATCCAACTGATGCGTATGTTTGATGTAAATATTATCAAAAACTAATATTACAAAATAATTACAATAAGATAGATAGCAACACAACATTGCAACCAGTTCAATCGCGGCACTTATTTGCTTCCTTCTTTTTCTAATGAACCTTTTATCATTCCTAGGTGAGGAAACACGTATGTCGTATTGCCGTGTGAATCTCGTTCAGTCGTTTGCTCATTCATTACTTTCTACATGCTATATAGTGCGAATCGTTCGCGGTGAACTAGTTCTTTGAGAATTCGCGAACTAGTTCATTTCGTTCAGTAGAAAGAATCGTTCTTTTGAAGTAGTTCGTGCGCGAACTACACACCTCACAGCGACGAGCGGTGCCATTTCAGACGCTTGGACACTTGCACACGTATTTTTAAACATTCTTAAAATTTTAATTCTTATTAGAATTTTAGGGTGGTTGCGGACGTTGCGGTAGTTTAACTAGCGGGCACGGTACGTTGATTTATTAAATTTATTTTGTATGTATAATTTTTTTGTCTCATGTGGGGGTTCAAACCTCTAAGCAAGTCTCTGATCAATAATTTAATATTACTAATTACTTTATAAAATTCTCAATAAATTACCTCGATACTACTTAACGAATAATTTAATATTACCCAGATACTATCGCTTAAATATGTAACAATTTATATGTAAATATTATTGGCAGCTGAAATATAGAAGACTTCTAAAACGTTTTCAAAATGCTAAACTAAAAGGGAATTACTGAATAAACGAATAGAAATATAGCCGCAACAAGTAAGGAGAGTTGAGCTCAAGACTACCGTTATCGGGGCGAGAAGTTCAATAAAAAGGCTTAAATAGTTTTAATTCATTTTCACAAGCAGATACAATAAACTTAGCATAAATAACCTAAACGCCCTAATTTTATAGCATATAGCATTTTATGTTTTCGAGAAGCAGGTATTAACGAGACTGAAAGCGATAAAAGATTCGCAGGGCTTTCGAGGACTGCCTTTTACAAAAAATAACACTAGGTTAGAGAATTGAACCTCAGTAGCTCTTGAAGTAATATTTCAAAATATACTTCTCGGTAGTTGGGTTTAGAGTTTTCATTAGGAAAATTTAAGGTATTAGCACGATAGAGCAAGAACTAGATTATATTTACAGGTAGGGCTAACACTTTATTTAATTTAAATAGATCCCGAGCCCTGAGCTAGGTGAACCTCTCAGCTGAGAAGATTCATCATCGTCACACAGCTATATATTCGTCCACTGCTGGACATAAGCCTCCCGTACAGATTTCCATCTCCCTCTATCCTGTGCTGCATTTAACCAGTTGGTTTGGATGCGCTTCAGATCATCTGACCAACGAGTGGGCGGGCTGCCTCTGCTGCGGAAAGCGTGGTCTCGCGGTCTCCATTCAGTTATTTTTTCAGTCCATCTGCCGTCGTTTATTCTGGCTAGGTGACCCGCCCAGTTTCATTTTAGAGTCGATATTCTTGTGATGGCATCTGTTACCCCACTTTTCCTTCTCACCTCTGTGTTTGGAACTCTATCTCTCAGGGATAAGCCTAACATTATTCTTTCCATGCTTCTTTGCGCTACTCTTATTTTGTTCGCTGTGTTCTTTGTTAGAGTCAGTGTTTCGGCTCCGTAAGTTAGTACTGGTAAAATATATTGGTCAAAGACTTTCTTCTTAAGACACATGGGAATATCAGATTTTAAGATGTAGCTCAATCTTCCAAAGGCTGCTCATGTAAGACCTATTCTTCTGCTAATTTCGCAGGTTTGATTATCCCTTCCCAATCGAATCTCGTGGCCTCAGTATTTGTAGGAGTATACTTGCTCAATGTTTAAGTTGTTCACTCTTAGGTTTTCACTGACAACTAGATTTATCATGAACTTTGTTTTGCCTATATTGATTTTCAGCCAAACCTCTCTGGATGCTAGGTACAGCACGCTCATCATTTCTTGCGCTTCTTTGAGATCATTTGTAATTAATATCAGATCATCGGCGAAGCGAAGGTGACTAAGTTTTTCACCATTAATGCTGATGCCGACGTTTTCGATGTTTGTGCGTTTGAACATGTACGCTAAAAGGTTGGTAAATAATTTGGGGGAGATGACATCCCCTTGTCGCACACCTATCTCTATTTGGAAGCTAGGAGTATCTTCATGAAGTCAAATGACAGCATTTGCGTTCTTGTATAATTGCTTAATGATGTCGATGTAGCGATGCTCGATTCTGCAATCAGCGAGGGCACTAAGCATATTATGGTGGTCTATTGTGTCAAAAGCTTTTTCATAGCCTACAAAAATTAGAACTAACGGTTTATTATACTCTATGCATTTTTCAATGAGGATTTTAATTGTATGAAGATGATCATTTGTGCCATAGCCCTTACGAAATCCTGCCTGCTTAATAGATTGGTAAAGATCGAGTTTAGCTGTCAGCCTTTTGATGATTATTCTCATAAACAGCTTATGTATCTGGGATAGCAGGCTAATTGGTCTGTAGTTTTCTATTTGGGCTATATCTCCTTTCTTGTGTAAAAGTATTATGATGGACTTATTCCATTGATCAGGTGTTATGGAGTTTCTTAAACAAGCGTTGTATAGCTTACACAGTATTTTTAGAAGTGCTGATCCTCCTAGTTTTATATTTTCGGTGCTAATTTCGTCATCTCCTGGTGATTTATTGTTTTTCATGTCTTTTAAGCAGTTGTTTATTTCGTCTTGAGTGATTTCTGGGATGTCTTATGATCCCTGGTTTTGTATCACGGGAATGCCTACGCCAATATCTGTTGTTGTAGTTTTCTTATAGAGCTTCGCATAGAAGCTTCTCACGATTAGCAGGATGTCTCGCTTATTTGTGGTAGTTTGTCCATTCTTGTTGTCAATTATCTTACTTAATTGTTTCTTACCCTCAGGCAATTTTTTCCTAAGCAGTTTCATTCTCCTGTTTTCCTCTATCACCCTGGTTATTTCCTCTGTTTTGTGTAGCCTTACATCTCTTCAGATAGCCTTTGATATTTCTTTGTTGATTTCTCTTAGCTGAGTGGCATTGTTTTGATGTGTGTCTGTTAGATTTCTTCTTTTTTCCATCAACTTCTTAGTACTATCACTCAACTTCTCCTCCTTTCCAACTCCAAGCGATTGCTGTTAAGAACAGTTACGTCTTTCACTATGTTTTTCATGTTTGAAATTATCAGATCGATTTGGTTTTTTGTAACTCCGTCTGGGCTAGCCCAAGTCCATTTTCTCTGGGAGGCCTTTTTGAAAAAGCTGTTCATTGCATAAAAGTTGTTTAGTTGTAGGAAGTCAAGCAATACTTGTCCTCTATCATTTCTTGTCCCAAACCCATGACTTCCCAGTGATGTTTCACTGTCGTCTTGTTTGTGGCCTAATTTAGCGTTAAAATATCCCATAATCAAAGTGTAATGGGAAGGTGTCTGTCGCAAAGCTGTGTTGATGTCGTCGTAGAAGCTTTCAATATCTTCGTCCTTTTGCGTCGAGGTGGGGGCATAAGTTTGTATAATTTTCAATGTATACCTACTGTTTAATCTAAGTGTAAGGTATGCTACTCTGAGACTTACGCTTTAGATCTGTAAGACATCGCGCACATGTGATTTGTGTATTAGGAAGCCCACTCCACCTTGATTTATATTGTCTGTACCACATAATATAGTAGGTGACCTGATTGAAGTATCAGTCCTTTCTCTTCTTTTCGTTTATGCTCACTGATTCCTAGTATGTCCCGCCTTAAGAACTTGAGCTCTGCCTCCAATTCCTGAAGTTTATATGTTGTCGATAGGGCTCTAACATTGTAAGTGATAATTTGCAGCGTTCGTTTCCTGTGGTAGCCCGATCCACACCGGGAATTCTTAGCACCCTCCACCCGTGACCTTGTCCTATCGCTACCTTGATTGGGGAGACACGGGTCGCCGGAGACTGAGGGCCTTGTATCTTCTGTACTCATATCGTATCATAAACGGAGTTTTTGGCCGATTACCCTAACACGCTGGCCATTGCGAGTTGTTAAGGGGTCCATGATATCCACAAATCTCTCGGCATGGTCCACTTCGGGTACGATGGCGGGCGCCTGCTCAAGGAAGGAACTCCCCAGAACAAATGGGCATCATTCCCCCGGAAAGACCCTGGTGATATGACAAACGATTTTTTTATCCATGCTACTAAAAAGCACATGGGCAGAACCTACCTTTGATATAAAAGGGTTATCATACCCCTTTTCACATGATGTTTCACATCATCATAGCCCGTACTCTAACAAAAGATACGCGTTACCACGCTTTGTAATTTTAACAAAGAAAATGCTATCTGGCAATCATCAACGAGCAATTGCAAACTTAATGACAACTAGGCACCTTCTCGGATGGAAGTCCAAACGAGAAGAGAGCGTCAATTTTAACTTCTTTCGATATATCCAATTTTTATGTGCATCTTGGGAAGGCGCTTTCTGTCAAACGGGTCGGAGTACTGAAATCCACTCGTAGTAATAAGATTGCACCAATCGATATCACAATTTAACGGATAGACAGAGAAAATCGAAGTATAATATTAAGATACACGTATAACGTTACAATAGTCAAATAATTCAAATATCTATTTGAATGGTCGAATATTCGAATAGTCGAATATTTCAATAGTAGAATTTTTTAACTAACAGCAAAATCGAATTTAGACTTAGAATAGTCGAATATTCGAATATTTGAATTAATCGAATACAGTTCCGAGCCCTAAATTATATTTTATAACAAAGCTCATGTCTTATACATAGATACACAGATAGAAGGCCTACGAGATAGAGGACAAATGAACTAAAAATGTAGTTTTTCGACAAAAAGTCATGATGAAAGTTTCTGCTTCCCGCAAGAAACTGCGAAAACAAGATATTCAAAATGAAAATAATATTGAAATTTAAAACAGGAAATTTAAAAAGTGGTTAACTTAAATTACGAACAGAAAGCCTTATATCTTTTTTCGTGCGATAAACAGTTGTTCACATTCAAATATTTGAATTAGTCAAATATTCTAATAATCGAATATTGGAATAGTTTGAAGTTTTTAACTATTAAAAATTCGAATTTAGAATTATTCGAATTATCTAGGTGGAAGCCGAAATTAGAAAGATGCATAGTTTCGTTTTTTTTTAATAATGACTTTTTGAATAGTCACTCTACGATCTATCTAATAATTGTACCTTAGTAACCTGGAAGAAATTCAGCAGTATGCGGGTATAAAAATGTGATTATGACATTTCTGCATTTACTATTCGTTGTAATCGTTATCCAGTGTGTTTTCGAAAAATATAAAAATAAATTAAACTGAAAAATTTCACAATTCACTAATTTAAGAAAAGCTGTAATTATTAAGAATAATAAATATTTTACATTCCTATGATCATTAACCTTCTATTTTTGTTAGTTTTTATATAGGATTGCGTTGTTTTAAGACACATCGTTTTAAAATCAATTAAATATAGTTTTAAGTATTTATGCTCAAAGCAGTCGATTTTTCACTAATGGCAAAATAGCAAAAGTTAGATAGGTACTATTTTCGTACAGACATACATGACAATTAAAATACTTACAATTAGTAAAACAATCTCGCGTACCAATTCAGTAATGAGAAGTGGGAACTGATGTAAGAGTAGATGTACATAAGGCCACATAATATTTCAAATAACTAATTCTAAGTTAATTTGAGTTACGATTTCCTTTAGTTGGGTTAATTTGGGTTGCGTTCATTAAACATTCAAAGTCACGGTCAGTGGAAATCACGCAACGAGTGTTTTTTTGGTATAACTGTATTGATATTTAGATCAATTATTACATTAATACTTTTCGTGTCCCTGATAATTTGCATTTATTAAAAAAAAACTTGAGGTGGTTCAAGAAGCTCTTTGAAAAAGCAGAACTGACATCACAACTGAGAGTTTGTTTTTAACTCCAAATCCAAACTGGAATTAGTTAAATGCAAAAGGCTTGTACACAAATAGCACCGTCGTCAACACACTATAGATTCTTGGTTTATAATAGCACACAGAAATTTGGTGAATTTCAATCCTATACTCTGTTTTTCACTATTAAGAATGAAAGATGTGTTAAGCAAAATTCCGAAGCACTTAGCTTTGGTCAACGAAGGGAACATCTAAATAAAAAACCTTTATATAAAAATGGAAACATACAGTATTTGGTGTTATGATTAGTGTTAAATAAAATAATAACGACAAATTTTTTAATAATTTGTTGTAATGTCATGCGTATAAGAAAGCTTGGAATCCAGTTTTATTTATAAATTAGAACATTATTTTCCAGACTTCTTTTTGAATTAAAATACATTGTTAATGGGTCAGTGAATTCACAGAGATATTTTCACTAATTAATTTCACCAACTGTATCCTGAAAGATAAATATTTCCAGAATTTTTTTGGGTTCTCATGGTAACGGTACAAAATGCAAAGTTCTGATTAGTTGAAAACTGTAGGTGTTAGTTTTATTTTTGTTCATAATTATTTGTTTTAGGTACGAAATACATAACCAATCAATTGTAAACATCAAAGAAGAAATTGATATTCATGAACCTCCTCTTTGTAGTGAAAATATGGTACTTCATTTGAGGAACGACTATGTTAAAGATGATCATCAAAGAAATGATTCTAGGAAAAATGTTCTCTCAAATACTGGAATAAAATCACATAAGTGCGACGTTTGTGAGAAAATATTTCCATATCCTTCTATGTTAAAGCGTCATTTCAATGTTCATAAAAACCAGGGTATTTTCGAGTATAACCTAAAGTTACATACGAATTATCATACTGGAGAAAAGGAGTATAAATGCAACTTCTGTTCTAAAATCTTTTTTGATCCTATAAGATTGAAATACCATCAAGCAGATCATTATGTCGGCAACTAACGTCGATGCAACACATGTGGCAAATCATTTCTCCTGCATTCCACATTACTACTCATTTAAAGGATACACAATTTACACGTGGTATATGTCATAAGAAATTCGCATTTAAAGCATCTTTTAAAATTAAACCAAAATCTGCAAAATTGTAAGAATAAACACAAATGCATCCATTATGATAAAGTATAACGAATGTAACAAGAGTTTTCGGAAAAAAAACTTCTCTGCAGTCAAGAAAAAATGAATCTCTGTGTTCCATCATTTTCTTTAGAGACTCAACATTTTATACTTATTTAACACAACATATGATTCAGATTATATATAAAGGCTCATGATGCTCATAGCAAGTATTTATCGATTAATCTGCGACATCATGTTCTGAATGATCATGTTGTTTACTTCGCCAATTTTTTAAAATATTTGGCATGGTAGCAGTTCTTCATTTTCGTTTTTTTTTTATTCAAAACCCTTCAATGGGGAATGCTTGTGGGGCATTTTGTCGGATTAAGAGGCATTTTTAAGCATAAACTGCTGGCCCCCAAAGGAGCAACATATGCAGTGAAAATATGTTTGAAATATTGTTAATAACTAAGTGCGCTTTTCGGCATTGCATAGTCGCAAGCGTAGAGTTTATAGCCTAGTTAGCGTGGATACAGATTTCCACTTGTAATACCGAAATTTTCCTCTTTATTCCAAAATTTCGTTACACTATAGCGAAATATTTTTGTTTATTTGAATAATATTAAGATTAAGTATGAAAGAACAAATTAGTAGGCATTTTTTGTATTTTTATCAGTTTTGGATAAATACCGTGTTTCAAAAAAAAATATGTACAGGGTGGCTCGAATTCGTGTCTATGTATGGGGAACTCCAAAACCGTCAGAGATACAGTGTCCGTCAAATTAAGGCAAAATTGCGCATTTAGGTGCCTAACAATATGCCGTTTAGAAAGTTTTAAAATTCCGAGTAATTCCGGAGATATTCGGAAAAAACCGAAGTTTTGAAAAATTGTTTTATTTTTTTCCTGGGCTTATTTAAAAACGGATTTCAAATTGAATTGCACTTTTGCATTGCCACTTTTTCCGCCCTATCCAATGATGGTATCCAGTTTGAAATCCGACGTTTCGTCTTCAAGGGGTCATCACTATCTTTCTTTTTTTAAATACGAAATTTAATTTTTTGTATCTTTTTTCAGATGGTCTTGGCGTTATTAATATGATTATGTGTTTTTATTTTTTTTTAATTTTAATTTTTTTTTTATTATTATTTTTTTAATTATATATTTTGCTCTGGCGTAATTTTAAACATTTTAAGGTAGGTTCTTTTGAAATATTTATATTCTATAAAAATATTTTATTTTGTTTTTTGTATTAAGTGGAAAATTGGAGCGTATTAAAAATAAAAAATAATAAAATTATTTCTTACGAGAATATTAAATTAAATTATATAAAATCACGCCAAAGGAAAATAAATAAAATAAAAATAATAAAAAAATAAAAATAAAAAAAAAATAAAAAAACATAAAAACGCATAATCATATTAATAACGTCAATACCAACTGAAAAACGATAAAAAATATTAAGTTCGTATTTAAAAAAAGAAAGTTGATGATGATCCCTTGAAGACGAAACGTCGGATTTCAAACTGGATATCATCATTGGATAGGGCGGAAAAAGTGGCAATGCAAAAGTGCAATTAGATTTGAAATCCGTTTTTAAATAAGCCCAGGAAAAAAATAAAACGATTTTTCAAAATTTCGGTTTTTTCCGGATATCTCCGTAAATACTCGGAATTTTAAAACTTTCTAAACGGCATATTGTTAGGCACCTAAATGCGCAATTTTGCCTTAATTTGACCGACACTGTGTCTCTTACGGTTTTCGTGTTCCCCATACATAGACACGAATTCGAGCCACCCTGTACAACAGACCGAAGAAAAACTTTATTTCCTCTTTGGAGGTAGGCCAGACTTCGTCTTTGTCTTTATTTATTACAGATATCTTCTCAATCTACATTTTTAAATATGAAAAAATTAAATTGATAATATTATCAAGCATAAGGTCTCAAGAGTCTATGGGAGTATTTTTACCAGCGTCAAATTGTATTAGATAAGGGTAAAACCTATATGCTGACATTGTTCGAATATTGGGAGTAGTAACAACCTTGCTATAATAACATAAACGCCGACCTCATTCCTCCTCTGGGTCTGGGTATTGGTCGAAGTCTGAAATATTGTCCTCATCATCCCCTTGCTCATTTTCGGTTAAATCTGCATTAAATAAAACTTCATCACCGTCATCAACCTTCATGTCAATGTATGATTCGTCACACTTCTTTCCAGTGTCGTATTTTTGGAATTTTAAACCACCTTTTAATAAATGATGGCTCCAGTTCTATGCAATACAAAATAGCAATTTCCTAACTTACGAAGTATTCCAAAGTATGTGACTGATTCTATTCCCAAATCTTCCGATTATGGTCGCATAAGTAACGAAATGATTATAAATTATTAGTGAATACTTTTTATCTAATAGAAACGCCATAATCATTTAATTATAACGTACTCTTAAAATATATATTTATAAAGCCCAGAGGGTGCCAAGCGAAATAGGCCTACTAGCACAGCTTGATAATTTGTACCCGTCAACTTCAACAAAATATCTTAGATAATGAAGCGGCGTTAATTCAAGCCAAAAAATATATTTCAACAAACTCTGATAAACCTCGAACCCTGATTACAAAAAGAGATCCGATCAATTATAGAATGATTGATGTCAAAGCAAAATTGAAGTCTGAATAGGTGGTCGAGATTTGATTAGAAATTGATTGATTATCAAAGTTATATACAATTATTTGACAGCCTTGAGGACAAGACGGATTTCATTTAAATTTCAATATTTCAAGTTAAATAAATATTCGCCAATATAAATATAATGGCTAATTTTAAGAAATAATCCAGTAACTTTGTCCGTGAAAGTGGGGGTTACCGTGCATCAAATCTGGTAGTTTCAATTTTTTGCTGAGTTGTTTATGATGTTGGTCCAATGAATAACCCAAGTTTTCGAACTCGACGGTCGCACGCAACCTTGTCAAAATTCCAAAAAAAACGCGGATTTTTCGACATTTTTTCAGTTTTTGGAGATTTTAACCCTGAAGGGCTGGTTTTTTCGAAATAACTATCCAGTTTTTAAAGTGAACTAAATTTCCTATAATTTGGGACTACAAACATCTCTGTAGGTCTAACAGTTTCCGAAAGACAGCTTTTTGAATTTTCTCTAAAATGCAAAAAACGCAAAATTGCCGATTTCTTAAAGTTTTGGACGATTTTTTCAGAATCATTGTTTAGTACACTTTTAAAGTACACTCAATTTTTTACAATTTGAGACCACAACTATCTTCGTAGACTCAATACTTTTGGAAATACAATTTATGCTAGAATAGAACACATCTGGGGTTTTGCTTCTTCCACATTTCTTGAAAAAAATTTTCTTGTTGGTGTGAGATTCCAGTGAGGATTATCAACAATTCTATGTCTTCACCAGCGACTACACTACATCGTAAGAAGAGGCAACTGTTAAAGCTGTAGTGATGACGAGCCTGTCAGCATCTTCCACTGCCTGGAATACTTCAATGTTATGATTTTCTAGTTTTGTTTTCAGAAGGTTGATGAAACGAATTTTGTTTTTCTCGTTTGACAAGAAATTTCCTTGAGGAATCTGAGCCATGGTTTTTT